>JANBSE010000088.1:0-21622 GCA_027578475.1 Coemansia sp. RSA 2607
AAACACGTGATTCTATTTGCAATTTGTACTATCACAATAGGGCTTTCAAATAAAATTAGCCACTCCTTATTAACTTGTTTACTTTCTGAGATATTACTTCTCAAAGTCAAAGGTCAAAAACATTGATACACTTTTACCTGCCACTGTATATTGAATATAGTTTTATATATGACTCTTGATTATCATAATTTGTTGTAAACGTAAAATCAAAATACCACTCATAATATATTTGAGGTTTTGCGTACAACTGGTTGATAAGTTCATATTTGTCATATATTTCAATATCTAATAATGTATCTAAACTAATAGTATTTTTGCCAAAATCTACAGATCGAGAGTTAAAACTTGTTAATTGCAAATAACCACCATATAACAATTCTTCGTGAATCATGATATTTAGTTTAAAATAAAGATATTTTTTATTTTTAGTAATAAAAAATAAAAAAATTGTATTATGTATAATTTATACCAACATATATTTTGCAAAACTGTGTACATAAAAAATTCTGTAATTACAAAATAATAATAAAAAAATTATATAGCAAGAAATACTTGTTTGTGAAAAACAAATTAATATATATTTTTAAACAAATTTAATAATTTTTTATTAAAATATAATATTACGCTAAAAAGAATTTTTCAAAATATTTAATAACGATTATAATACATTAATAAAAAAATTTTTATTATATAAATTTTTATAAATTAATAGTTGTCTTTATAATATTTGTTAATTTTTTTGTAATTAAATAACAACAATCTTTATTTAATAATTTAAACATTTTTTTTAAAAATACAAAATTATTAAAGATTAACAAAGCTAATTAAATCAGGGTTATTAACAATGATTATTTTCTATTTTAAATTGATGATTTTTGTATTTTTGTTGACACGCCTCATTGCCCTTTTCCTTAGTGTCTGCCACATTTTTAACTACTGTTTTTTGTAGTATGCAATCTAGATATTTTATATAAGCGTTAAGTTTTAAGCATTAACGGATTTAAAAATAACTTATAGCATAGAACATCCTAGTGCTTACTTGGATTTAAAATTAATTTTGTGACTAAAGGGCTGGTATAACGGTTTGAGAAACAACAACTAAATAATTGATTATTGAAATTTTTTTTGTTTTTGTACATACATTTAAGTTATTTTTATAATATGGGTTTAACACATATTTAACTTGCTAGACCAAAGACAGTTGCAATCGGAGCTTGCAGACATTTTAAAGTGTTAAAATTGACAAACTTTATTTTGCAGAGATCGTGTTTAATGCTTAAATTTATTTTAATTTTGCGCAATGAAAAACTTAACAGATATATTATTTAAATATTAATTTTTGTAAATTTATATTGTTACTTGGTGTAAATAATAAAAATATAACTTTATATTATCTGTTTTTATTATTAGGTTAATGGAGAAAAAAAACTATGCTGTTGACTACTGCAGCTAAATTGTTTACCCAATTTTTTTTTACCTAACTGTCAAGCACACATGCTAAATTTAATGTTTATTTGTAAAGATTTTACTAAGTAATAATTTATTAAAATTATTAATAAAAATCATCATTTTTATCGACTAAGTGCCAAAATTAAATAAAAAATTTATACTTATTATTATGGTTTCCGTACTTGCAAAAAATAAATTTTGATATTTTATTAATTTGGTGTTTGCATTTTTATGATTATAAAAAAACTATTTTTAATTCTTATAAAATTATTTATAGAAACACTTGTAAAATAGTGCAGAAGTACGTTGTACAAATTTCTTTTAGAAATTATAAGTTGATTTATTAAAAAAAAAATCAATTTGCGCTATACAAAAAAGTGATATTCCACAAACAATTCGCCAGCCCTGTAGGACAAAAAATAATTAAAATTAATTAAGTATATAAACTGACCCGGGGAAGAAAAAGATAAAAGTTATTTTCTAGGTACCTTTTACTTTTACATAGCATAAGAAACATATTTATTCATAAATTTTAATGAGAGGTAAGGTTCTTATCCATAAATAAATGTAGAATTTAGCTCAAAAATTTGATGCTCTATTAGATTTGGAAAGCATTAGAGGTATGCGCTAAATGTAATCATGTAAATTCCTATCTACTAGTGTGTGTGTTTGAATCTTCCTGCTGATACAGTGGCAGGGAAAAGTTTTTGTGGCGTGGGAGTGATTTAAAGAACAATGGTAGAAAAAAATTTTCTTCCATTGTTCTCTGGTAATTGTTCTCTTACTAGACGTATTCAGTAACTAAACTATACTTTTTATACTCTTTCTCTTTAACTTTACTTTTTTTCTTCAATTTACTCCAATTTACTGCATTTCAATCCCAAATTACTACCATTTCTTTCAATTTATCAAACAAAATGACGAATGGGGAACACTACAGTTACGCAGGCATGCACCAAACAACCTTTGGTGGCAGATAGAGCTCGCAAAGGACAAGGCGGTGGCAACAGCAATAGAGCCAAGGTCAGCGAAAAGAATGCTGAAAATGATGGCGACAGCGAGGCCAGTGGCAACGACGACAGCTATGACGCCAGCGATGATGCCAGCGATGAGGATAACGAGGCTGATAGTGCAGCCGATAGCATGGCGGTTAGCAAGACTGATAAAGAGGCTGATAGCGAAGACGATAGCGATGACGATAGTGAGTCGGATAGCGAGTCGGATAGTGAGTTGGATAGTGAGTCGGATAGCAAGGCCGATGGCAAGGTCGTTGCTGATACCGGTGGTGAGGCCAACGGAGAGGCTGACGGCAAGGCCGATGGTGAGGCTGACGGCAGGGCTGGTGGTGATACCGATGGTGAAGCCGACGGCAAGGCTGGTGGTTATACCGATGGTGAAGCTGACGGCAAGGCTGATGGCAAGGCCGAATTCACTAGTTCGAGTGATTCGAGTGATCCTAGTGATTCGAGTGATTCTAGCAATTCTAGCGATTCGAGCGACGATGGGATGGATACGAATTCAGATGATGACATTGGTTCGTATGCTGGTGACGGTGCTGGTGCCGATGCTGGTGCGGATGCCAATGTCGGTGTTGATGCCGATGCTGGGGTTAGGCTAAAGGGGGCTCGTGGCAAAATCACTAGGCCACCCTCTCCTTTGATGCACGAAAAACCCAAGAAGCAGAAGATCACCCCACCAGATCCAACCCCCACGAGCAAGCCAGGCTACATGGTTATTCAAGTTCTGTCTGCTATCGCAGCTGCTTACGAGTTGCAGCTGAATGCTTTGGAGAGAATACTCTCCGATGCCAAGAAGGCAGAAACTGCAATGAAAGCCATGGCCTCCATAATCGATCTTACGGGGGACTCGTCCGATGACAATATGGATGTCGACAAGGAAATGCATAATTTCAAGAATGAGCCTGCTGAAAAAGTGCCTTTCGAGAATGTGCCTGCCAAGAATGTGCCTGCCGGGAATGTGCCTGCCAGGAATGTGATTGCTGCAAAAGCACTGATTGAGAATGTTTCTGTCAAGAATGTGGCTGCTGCAAAAGCGCCTACTGTGAAAACAACTGCTGCGAAAGCAACTGCTGCCAAAGCGATTGCTGCGAAAGAATCTGCAGTGAAAGGGATTGCTGCTAATGCGTTTCCTGTTAAAGTGTCGTCTGCGAAAGCATCAGCTGCTAAAGCATATGCTGCCAATGTCTTCCTCAGAGCCTGAGTCCTCTGAAATATGACTCTCCCAGTTGACACTGGCAGCAGATGCTTTCGCAGCAGGTGCTTTTGCAGCAACCACATTCCTGGCAGGGACATTCATGAAAGGCACTTTTACAGCAGGCTCATTCTTGAAATTATACATTTCCTTGTCGACATCCATATCATCATCGGACGAGTCCCCCGTAAGATCGATTATGGAGGCCATGGCTTTCATTGCAGTTTCTGCCTTCTTGGCATCGGAGAGTATTCTCTCCAAAGCATTCAGCTGCAACTCGTAAGCAGCTGCGATAGCAGACAGAACTTGAATAACCATGTAGCCTGGCTTGCTCGTGGGGGTTGGATCTGGTGGGGTGATCTTCTGCTTCTTGGGTTTTTCGTGCATCAAAGGAGAGGGTGGCCTAGTGATTTTGCCACGAGCCCCCTTTAGCCTAACCCCAGCATCGGCATCAACACCGACATTGGCATCCACACCAGCATCGGCACCAGCACCGTCACCAGCATACGAACCAATGTCATCATCTGAATTCGTATCCATCCCATCGTCGCTCGAATTGCTAGAATTGCTAGAATCACTCGAATCACTAGGATCACTCGAATCACTCGAACTAGTGAATTCGGCCTTGCCATCAGCCTTGCCGTCAGCTTCACCATCGGTATAACCACCAGCCTTGCCGTCGGCTTCACCATCGGTATCACCACCAGCCTTGCCGTCAGCCTCACCATCGGCCTTGCCGTCAGCCTCTCCGTTGGCCTCACCACCGGTATCAGCAACGACCTTGCCATCGGCCTTGCTATCCGACTCACTATCCAACTCACTATCCGACTCGCTATCCGACTCACTATCGTCATCGCTATCGTCTTCGCTATCAGCCTCTTTATCAGTCTTGCTAACCGCCATGCTATCGGCTGCACTATCAGCCTCGTTATCCTCATCGCTGGCATCATCGCTGGCGTCATAGCTGTCGTCGTTGCCACTGGCCTCGCTGTTGCCATCATTTTCAGCATTCTTTTCGCTGACCTTGGCTCTATCGCTGTTGCCACCGCCTTGTCCTTTGCGAGCTCTATCTGCCACCAAAGGTCGTTTGGTGCATGCCTGCGTAACTGTAGTGTTCCCCATTCGTCATTTTGTTTGATAAATTGAAAGAAATGGTAGTAATTTGGGATTGAAATGCAGTAAATTGGAGTAAATTGAAGAAAAAAAGTAAAGTTAAAGAGAAAGAGTATAAAAAGTATAGTTTAGTTACTGAATACGTCTAGTAAGAGAACAATTACCAGAGAACAATGGAAGAAATTTTTTTTCTACCATTGTTCTTTAAATCACTCCCACGCCACAAAAACTTTGGACATGTACATATCGGCGAGAATATTCAAACACACACACTAGTAGATAGGAATTTACATGATTACATTTAGCGCATACCTCTACTGCTTTCTGACTCTAATATAGACATCATGTACATACATCAGACTTTAACTGTCTTTTTATTCGTCACCTTCACACATATGATTGCCATATTTCATTTGGCGTGTCAGCTACAACCATGTACCTATTTGTTAGATTCGACTAAGACACACGCTACCATATAGTATTTGCTAGCCGATGATCATGTGGAAAACTAAAACTTAACACCAATATGTTTTCCATCGTTCTCACCTTTATATTTTTTCTGCGTAGAACAATGAAGGATGAATCGGCGGGAAGATTCATCTTCCATTGTTCTTTGCTTTTTTGGAAACAAACAATGGGGTGTGAATCTTCCCGCCGATTCATCCTACCATTGTTCTCTAATATTCCACTCTTTACAATGCAAAACCCAAATCTTACAGCCATTTCCACCTACCATCGTTGGTTTATTATATTTACAATAGAGAACAATCAAAGATGAATCTTTCCACAGATTCACACTCCATTGTTCTCTTAATTTATCTCTACGTAACCTTTCTAACTAAAATTTACAGCTAATTTGAGTTTCTATCAATCATATTCTTTACGTGTCTGCATAAAACAATAGAGGATGAATCTTTCCACAGTTTCATATCTCATTGTTCTCTTATTTTATCTCTACGTAACATCCAAAACTAAATCTAACAGCTAATTCTGTCTTTCTATCAAACACGCTTTTCTTTTCCTCTCTGCAGAGAACAATGGTAGGATGAATCTTCCCGCCGATTCATCTTCCATTGTTCTTTCCTTTTTTAGAAGAGAACAATGGGGTGTGAATCTTCCCGCCGATTCATCCTACCATTGTTCTCAAATTTTATTCTTCTCTACACATAAAATCAATTTATACCTCTAATTCCACCAACCATCGTTAGTTTTTTAAAATATTTACAAGAGAGAACAATGAAGGTTGAATTTTTCCACAGATTCATACCCCATTGTTCTTTAATTATATCTCTATGTAACATCCAAAACTAAATCTAACAGCTAATTTGAGTTACTATTGATCATGCTTTTCTTTACGTGTCTGCATAGAACAATGGATGGTGAATCTTTCCACAGATTCATCCTACCATTGTTCTCTAATATTCCACTACTTAACACACAAAAACTATATCTTACAGCCAAATTCACCTACCATCGTTGCTTATTTATATATTTACCAGTGAGAACAATGAAGGATGAATCTTCCCGCCGATTCATACCCCATTGTTCTTTCCTTTTTTAGAAGAGAACAATGGGGTGTGAATTTTCCCGCCGATTCATCCTACCATTGTTCTCTAATTTTTAACTACTTAAGACGCAAAACCAAATCTTACAGCTAAATTCACCTACCATCGTTAGGTTTTTTTATGTTTACAAATGAGAACAATGGAGGATGAATCTTTCCACAGATTCGTACTCCATTGTTCTCAATTTTCTCTCTAGTTAACACTGAAAACCAATTCTTACCACCGTTATGTACTTGCACTGATCTTTTTATTTTTTTTTACATCGCAGCATAGAACAATGAGGTATGAATCTTCCCGCCGATTCATACTCTATTGTTCTTTCCTTTTTTGGAACCGAACAATGGAGGGTGAATCTTTCCACAGATTCATACTCCATTGTTCTCAAATTTCACACTACATAACATTCGATACCAAAACTTACCACCGGTTTGGCTCTCCTACGATCTCGACCTTTTTTTTTCATCATCTCTGCATAGAACAATCAAGGATGAATCTTCCCGCCGATTCATCCTGCATTGTTCTTTTCTTTTTTGGAACCAAACAATGGAAGATGAATCTTTCCACAGATTTGTACTCCATTCTTCTTTCCTTTTTTGGAACCGAACAATGGTGGATGAATCTTCCCGCCGATTCATCCTCCATTGTTCTCAAGTTTTCCTCATCTTGAGACCCAAAATTAAATCTCGCCGCTAATTTGACCTTTCCTCATTCTCTCGTCTTTTTGCTCCTCTGCGTAATACATTCTAATCCAATTTTTCTGCTTATTCACTCTACTATTATTATTTCGCTTTTTTCTGCAGAGAATTTATAAAAAATAGTAAATCTTTTCACACATTCATTCCCTTTCCCCACGCTTTTTTTATATAGTGAATAAGATTGCACCAAAAACGTTTTACGTTAGTAGTCCCAGATTTACATTTTATGTTTGAAATAACAGTAAATAAACATTTTCCCCCTGATATATTCTTTTTACTATTCAACTTGGACCATATTTGTTTCTATGCATCAACCATTCTTTGCGAACCCCCCGCACCTCATTCCTTGATACATGGGAACTGGTCTGCGCTGGTGGTCTTGTGCATTCTCTGTGTAAACTATATAAAAGCTTGTCTCTTGGCATCTTTGTTTGTCAAATTTTCTTTCTCCGATTCATTATTATCAACCGGCGCTCTGCCATATTACATTCAATTCAAACCGATATCGCTCATCTTTATTCTTATGACTACTAGCAACCCTCCCTCCTTGCCTCCCGATGGCGGGACTTCGTCTCAACCACTACGTCCCGTGGCTGATGTCATGGCAACTGACAATCTTATCAATGTTAATGACGATTGCGATAGCGACGCTGACTTTGAGTACGACGACTCTAGCGAGCGCGACATCTTTGAGGATGATGACAATGAACCTGTTGCTGTTGTTGTTGTGTCAAAGACCTCGGTTCCTGCACCAAAGTTTAAAACGCGCGTCGGCGGCCCAAGCGCCTATGTGAGATTTATTACCATTGCGCACCCTGATCGAGTCTCAGGAGTAAGTAGATTACACATTACCTTGTGAACATTAATCATGTAACTTGTGCACTTACTGACCAAACGAGCATCCATTATTTTATTCACTGTTACTAACACGTCTACTTGTTATTCTATTGTAAATACAACACACTCTTATTTAATACCACCACAATATATAGCGTGCCATTACTACAAAGTCCTTCGATTCTTACTGCTTTACCGTCGACCCCGCATGCAGCATGCTTGTTTGCCAGGCGTGTGGCCAGATAGTTGGATCCGATGACGTTGTCACTCACCGCAGAGCATGCAAAGTCGCAGGATCAGACCACGAGAGCACATCCAGCAGAGTACCAGCCAACTTTCACGAACATCTGAATGAGGTCAATCAACACCTTGCTTGCGAGGGTCTTCCCAGATTACGCACCGTTGAAGATCTGCGCAATTGGCACGAATTGCCTGAGCGTGAGCCCATTGATCCTGTAATTGGTGCCCTTCTGCCTGGTAATGGATTTAATTGCCGCGATTGCTCATTCTGTGCTACTACCGAAAGTACAGTCAAGAACCACATTTCGGCCAAAAGACAGGATTTCTGCGTATACCACGAGACCACGCCAACCAGTAACAGATCGGCCATTGCATGCAAGATCCAGGGTATTAAAACATCAACCCGTATGCAGTACTTTGCCGTAAACGACAATTCTAATGCAGCTACAGCAGCACCACCGATAACTGCCATGGACCAGTCGACTTCCAACATGCAACAGCAACAGTCCCAGCAGCTGTCAAAACTTTGTGGCTGGCCGTTGACTTTGAATGCCCCAAGCTCTGGCATGCTGGCAGCAACTGACTCGACTTGTTTCAACTGGGTAACTGTTCTGCGCTTTTCAGAAATATCCAAGGACGGGATGATTAACGAAATGGCCCAACTTGCCAAAGTTTCGCCAGGCTTTGGCAACAGAGGAGTCAACGATGAACCGTGGATTAGGGCCCTGCGCATTGTTACTGACTACTGCCTTGTCGACAGTAACAGCATTCTTGCCAACATCGACGAAAGCACAAAGTTGGCTTTAGGCAAACAGGAAATGGATGGCGACGGACGCGCAAACAGGGTCATGTTCAAGCTTGTTGAAAACATGAAAGAATATGGTCTAACCATGTTCCGCGCAGTCATGGCTGTGCTCAAGGCAGGAAAGCACGACGATTACAGCCGCAACATGCAGCTGACCCCAGTTCAGATTGATGCCGCTGACCGCCTCTGGCACATGGTCAATTCACACGCAGACCACATTATACGCATATACAATGGCAGCAACTCCTCTAACAGGAACTCAAGCAGTGATAACCTCCTGACTCTCTTTGCGGGGGACTTGGGAATGTTAAAATGTGTGTCTGCATTCTGGCGGCTTCTCATTTTACTGTTCCATTATCACGCGGAGACGGGACCTTCGACGTTTGACACATTCCCAGTGGTCCGGATTATCGCATACTTGTCATGGAGATGGGGTGCCTTTGACAATGCATCGTGCACTCGCAAGCAAGTCTCCGTGTTAATCTACTGGATTCGCTTGGCTGCCCTTGTTGGATTCGTCTGTGTCTGCCGAGCCAACACCTTTTCCGTTCTGCCAGCCAATGCCCACACAAACCTGGTGGGGCTGTTGAACACTCATGCATCGCAGATCAGTGTTGACAGCAAAACTTTTATTGACAAGTGGTTTGACACTAATTCCGAAGCAGTTCTCAGGCACTACGCAAGTTTCCTCTGCCTCAAGCGCACCTGCCCCCTTGGTGTGCTTGTCAAGATTTCAAGCAGTCTCAAGCGTGCAGCCGAAATGGATGCTGGCAGAACTCGCATGGAGTTTACTGACAACATTTCGTACCTACACATGTTGTTCGATGACAAGAGCCTCTTTATTTCGGACATTGCTCAAACTTACTACAAGTGCCAACGGGCTCTTTCGTCAGAAATCCAAGAGCTGACGGGCGACCTCGGCTTGACTTTTAAAATAACCTCCGATTCTGCTGCTTCCATGAAGGCTGATTCTCTTCTCTTTCCAATCTTCGATGACGACGCCGGTGACATTGCAAACACTATTCGCGACAACCGCTCAGCTTCACAGACATATGGATTGTTTATTAACATGGGTGGCAACACATATTGGCAATATGAGACTCGACTTCTCAAGTGGCTGATGGCAACGGCAAACATTGGGCACCTGACAGCCCTTGGCCAGCTTTGGTGGAACAAGTCTGCCGTCAACCAATGGTGTGAGTGCCTTAATCGTATTGGACACATGGTCTACTTCCTGATGCACTTGGGTGGTGGTCAACCAGTGCGGGGTACCGAGTTTACCCGGATTCTGATTTCGAATGTGCCACAGTCTGTGCGCACACTTTTGATCAACAAGGGCATGTTTGCCTATTACACACACTCATGCAAGGCTCTTGTCGCCGAAAGCCCTGAAGCCTATGTTGCCCACTTTCTTCCACGCGACCACGCAAACCTGGTGCTTAAGTACCTGGTGCTGATCCGCCCCTGCCAGCGCGCACTTGAGCAGATTGGCACTGATAGTGAGGAGAGGAAGAATTCGATCAGGGACATTTACAGTACCTACCTCTGCGTCGACAACGGCAAGCTGTGTACTGGGGACATGTTCACACGTCTATTTGCAAAGATTTACGCTGAATTTGCAGTTGGACCCAAACTGCTGTTCAATGATTATCGGCATGCCATTCGCAGTTTTATTACAAAAATCGCACCATCAGTCTACAGTAAGCTGCACGTCAATACGCCACTCGATCCCCTGGGCAAAACGCTCAAGCAAGGTATTACTACCTATGGCAGCGATTCGATTCTCGCCACCATCGACAGGCAGACAGGCCATTCCCGCAAAACTGCTGAAACAGACTATGCCATTAGCAACGAGTCGACGGCCTACATGGTGGCCAGCATCGAGGCGAGGTTTTACATGGCATCGGCCATTCACCACATCATCTTTGCCGACAATGGCATTTCCAGTGCACATGCAGATGACAGCAAGAGTCTGGCCCATGCCAACTTTGCCACCTTAGTTTCGACCAGCTGCCAATCGCAAATGATTTCAACTGATGTTCATGGTACTCTTGCCCTAGCCGCAGCCGCACCAAAGTCAGCGTTTGTCGGCGGAAAGAGTGCCATCAGCAGAAACAGCACCAGCACCAGCAGCAGCAACACCGTCAACAACCCCAGCAACAGCAGCAGCACCAGCAACAACCGTGACAATGACAATGTGGACATAGACATAGACCTAGACCTGGATATGGAGATGGATTTTGAGGTCGATGCCATTTCTGTCACCAGTCCTACCGGTACACCGATCAATGGCAGCAGGGGGAGTATATGCATCATTCCAAAGTTGCTACAGTAATCTGTGACTAACAATCACTATATCGGCCCGTGCATCAGCAGCAGCAGCAGCAACACCACCAACAACAACAACGGCACCAACAACAACGGCACCACCAACAGCAACACTATCGTCACTACCACAAACACTGACAAGTGTGTTGGCCTTGATCTTTTTCTACCACCAACTGCTGCCATTTGGTCGTCATCATCTTCACCATCACCTGCACCATCGTCGTCACCTCTCAAGTCAAGATGCCCACATGACGGTTCAGGTAATACCAGTCGTGAAACAGATGATCTAATCTATTGTGCCGCTAACACTTTCTTGGCAGATAGCAGCGGAGACATCCGGACCAAGAACATCCACTTTGCCATCAAAGAAGTTGTCCTTGGATATGCAAACATCATGGTCGTTGCACCAATGGGAGCCGGCAAGAGCCTTGTCTACCAGCTACCCCACTATATGGACAATAGGCCAGGTCTAACTCTCGTTTTCTGTCCACTCATCGCCCTAGCCACCGATATTACCTACGATTGCCGCAAGCGTAACCTTCTTGTCAAGGATTGGCGCAAACTCGACAGACAGCCTTTACTTCATGCCACCCGCCCTGTTGTTGTCACCGTTTCGGCCGAGGACACTACGGATCTCAATTTCTGGCCCAGGCTTACTGAGCTCAAGGAGAACGGCAGCATACGGCGCATTGTCTTTGACGAGTGCCATGTTTTCGCAGCTAGCCGAGATTTCCGCAGGTATATGGAGGACGTTTCGCACATTCTGTCTGGTAGCGGCGATATTGTTGGTATTTTCCTAACCGCTACTGCGCCGCCATCAAAGGAGATTGACATTCTCAAGCTGTTCTTTGGCGCAACCCTCAACCGCCTGCCGCAAAACTTAAACATCATCTGCATGCCTACCGATCGCCCAAGCATTGCATACAAGGTCCATCAGCCCACCTCTTCACGGGATGCTGCAGTCAGCAACTTAGTCAAGGATGTCCTGATCGTTTACTCGAAGCTTGCGCCCAACGACCAGATCATGGTCTTTACCAACCAGATTGCAGAGGTGAATGAACTCTTTGATCTGTTGTCTCAGCGTCTCAACCTTGGAACACCCCAGATCCATATGTGCCATGGCAAGATGGGCAACGATCTCAAGGATAGAGTAGTCGCGTCGCTCAAACAAAAGACTACAAGAGTCGTCATATCAACGTCGATTCTTTCGCAGGGCATTAACCTCGAGTCGGTTCGCTATGTATTCCACAGCGGAGGATCGGCTTCCCTATCTGACTTTTCACAGGAGGTCGGGCGCAGCGGTCGTGATGAAAAACCTTCATACTTGATCATACACCTATGGAAGGACTTTGGCAAACACTTTAAGGATGCCGGTAAGAACAATGTCACCCTTTTCAACAAGTGGGTCAGACTTGACTCTTGCTGTTGCAAGTTCCTACAAGAGTATCTCGACGGAAATGGTCGGAGCTGTGCTGATGTCGGTAATGGCTGTAGGCTATGTGACAACTGCGCAAAAAATACAAGCTGGTCAACTGCCATTAAGCGTAATGTCACTTTGCAGCCAAATGAACCTGATATCAGTAATCCATCAGCAACTCAGCCTACCAATCAGCCTGCATGTCCTCCTGTCCAACTGTATCTGCCTCAGTCACAGCCCATGCTCCAGTTTAGGTCTGTATCTCAGCTTGTGGCTCAGTCTGAGCATCAGAATATGCTTTAGTCTCTTGGACAGCCTCAACCTCAACCTCTTTGTCAACCTCTTTGTCAACCTCAGCATCAAACTCAACCTCAGTACAAGTCAGAACATCAATGCTAGTGTTGAAGCACAGTGGCGCAGGAGGTTCCCAGGCATGGGAAGCAATGGCGACTATTTATGAGTCGCTCGCCCGGAAAGCTCAAGGCAAGGAACCTTAGCTTTCTAATATCTCACAACGCTTATTTTCTACGCTAATAGCTCAATATATTTATTTATCTACACTAACTCTCTATACACTCGTCACGCTTTCAACACTAGCCTCAGCCTTACCATCAGTCTCAACCTCAAGCCCAATTCTCATCGGCATCAAATCAAAACAACAAATGTGAAAGCTAGTCATGCTTGTCAGCCACAATGGCGGGAATGTCACTGTAAAGATGGTAATCCTGTCTTCTGCTAAATGCAATGCCGCATCCCAGGAAAACACACTTGATGGACACAGGGTGCTTAATAATCAGCTGCATAATATTGTAGCTGAATTCACCAGCATGGACAGGACAAATTTCATTTATGCTTACTATTACAAAAAAGGCACTGACATTTATGAGGCAATGGCAAAGTACATAATTGCTGAAGATACTGTACAACAAGTGAGGAATTGCTTTAGTCAGTACTGCGGATAACTCACTAAAGATAAATCACAAGCACTCACTGTTGAGTTGTTAAACCAGACAATCCAATTGACCTACATGATCTAAATTCACATCATGGGCATGCAGTCTATGATCAAACCCTTATGAGCTATCTACATGATTTCTAGATTTAGCCCCACACTCTTGTCATAACTACTCCTGCCTGCTTTGCATCAACAAGATTGACAGTTACAGAAATATATGCAATGGCATTAACACATGCCTCAAAAGCTGCCCCTTTATAACAGGCAGTAGCAGTCCTCAAAAGTATAAAAAAAGTGCAAGTACTGCACATGCTTAAGAAAGAACTGCAAATGCAAAATGTCACTTGGCAGTGGGCTAAACAACTTGTGTGCACACAGCAGCTACTACTATTGCCTGTGTCTATTCTGCCAGCTTACATTGGTCAATGATATAGAGTGAATGCAATGTTCTCACATACACAGGCCCAAGGGAGCCAATTGTAATGCTGAGTGAGTTAAGGATAACTTTACTATAATGATACACATTACCTAATTTATTTCTGCAATCAAGCAAAAGCTCATGATTTTTTAGACCCTGAATGCAAGTCACTAAATTTGTTAAAGTCTTTTCAGTTTGACATGCCCAACAGGTCGGAAACAACAATGTTTACTTTTGGCCATATTGCATGCTAACTTTTTGTCAAACACAAAGTGACCTTCCACATATTTGAGACATTTGCACCTAATAGAATACAAGATTACTTTATGTGATACAGAAGCCACCATAAGTTTCTATATACAGCAGCAGAAAAAAATATGTATTAATGTTTTTCAGTTTTGACTTACTAGTGTATTATCTCGGCAAGTTTACTTCATTAAAACAAAACAAAATTATTTAAAAGCTCTATTAAAATTGTATGTGTTGCAAATTGAGTCACATACAAGCCTTAATAGACTTAAAAGTTATGGACATTTTAAATTACTACAGCATTAATATACATTATCCTACTACTCAAAGTAAAATCAATAATTGTAATTAAATTCAATTCGCAATTTGACATAAAACTTAGTTTATCCTTATTACTATTACTACATGTCTTACACTCATATATACTTATTTAATTATACTCTATTTCTTTTAATACATTTTGAACCAAATCAGAAAATGTTAAAAAAAAGTATTTTTTAGCATTACAACAGTAATATTAGCTGCATAAACTTTTATGCCTAACTTCATTTACATCTTGTTAAAATGTAGTGTCTTACTTTCAGAATGTTTACAAATAATTGTATTTTAAGTCAAGGCTACCATCCAAGGCAAATTTACTTAAGCTGGCTAAAATGCAAAAGAATTATAATATATACTTTTAATAAAACAGCACCTAATCCTGCCAAATTGTTTAAGGGAAAGTGTCTTGTGTGTGGATCTGGACAGAATATACAAAAATTTATATGCAAAGGATTGGGTTTTTAAAGATAGGCTAACAAGACATATTTCTTTTGCAATAAATGTAAGATCGTTTTTTCTAAGCAAATGACAACATGGAGAGAAAGCAAGTTGACTAAAAATATTTTAAGTGTAGTGGAAAAAAATGCCAAAATATTCCAGCTGAGCCATGTTAAAAAAGAAGTCATGTGCACAAGTCTAAACATTAAACTTTGGAGCTTCATCACTGTATGTAAAATTAATTATATTGTTTAAAACTAAAACAAACATAACCAGACTTACATAAATTGGCAACAGAAAGTGTATCAATGTTATTCACTTTCGACTTTGAAGAGTGCTATCTCCATAAGTAGACAAGATAAAATTAAAGTGCTAATCTTTTTAAAAAAGACCCTATAGTGATGGTACATGTTGCAAATAGAATCACATGTTTAGCTCTACTCTATACAAAGTTATGGGCATTTGAAAATTACCTTGTGATGATCAAGATTACTCCCAATCAAGGACGCATGCGCTCGGAATAAAATAGCAGCCACCCCCGACAATAACAAACAAAAGGGTATATCCAGCTTTATTCTTTTACTCACATATACAGTGGCAACAAAAAGTGTATCAATGTTTTTCACTTTTGACTTTGAAGAGTGATATCTCTATAAGTAGACGAGATATAACCATGATGTTATATGTATATGAAAGTCCTATTGTGATAGTACACGTTGCAAATAGAATCACGTGTTTAGCTTAGCTTTATACAAGGTTATGGGCATTTAAAACTGACCTTAGCATTGATACACCTTTTTTCCTGCTCATAAAAAGTATAATTATTTGTTTCATTAATTTTTTTTACCTAGTCATTCTCTAATAAGCTGAACCAAATTAACTTATTTACTTTATTTGCTTGTAATTTTTTTATTTTACTACTTTTATATTTTCATACCTTTCATAATAATCATTAAAAATATCAGTAAAAACAGCTCATTCCAGCTCGTCAGGTGTGACAATAGCTACAGAAAAATTGTTGAAAAACATGTGAAAACATTGCTACTGTGCAGTTTATTGTTACTAGTCTACATTCAGGGCATTGTATTGCAAAATCAGGCAACCACTCAGAGCTAATTCAATTAAACTGACTGCAGTGAAATCACTTATAAATGCATAGAGGTGAGAACACTGCAGTATATGTTGCCAAATTGCTCATGTAGAAAATAAAAATGTGTGTGGACATTGGAATAATACTTAACATGTAGTATGCAAAGGAACAGAGTTTAAACCTTAGGCTAAAGATACTACATCTTTTTTCAAAGTACATTGGCAGGTAAAAGTGTATCAATGTTTTCGACTTTTGACTTTGAGGAGTAATATCTCAGCAAGTAATCAAGTAAATAAGAAGTTTCTATTTTTATTTGATAGCCCTATTGTGATAGTACAATTTGCAAATATGATCACGTGTTTAAATTTACTATATACAAAGTTATGGGCAATTAAAAATGATGTGAGCATTGATACACTTTTTCCTGCTACTCTAGAAAATAAAAAAAATTGTTTCTTTAATTTAATAAACAAGCACAAGTCTAATTAACAAATTTTTATTTAACAACATTATATACTTTGGATGTATCTTTACTAATTTATTGCACTTTAACTCATTCATCTAATCACATACCTGACATAAAAATAAAATAAGAATTGTACCTTTTAGTAATAATGCAGTAGTGGTAACTCCTGAAAAATCATTACAAAACTTAACGTAAGTATAGCCACAGTGTATTATCTTAATATCTGATTGTTTTCCAATAACTTTGTTGCAAAACTAGACTACTAACCAAAAATTATTGCATGGGGTAGGCTAACTTACAATCATATTTAAATTGCTGGAAAAATAAAAACACCAGCAATTGTTGCCAAATTGCTTGAGAAGAAGCTTTTCACATGTGTAGATCTTGTTGTAGTACATAATAGTTTATTTGCAAAGAATTGGTGTATTGATCTAAGACTAAATAATCATTGGTCTTTTACAATAAATATGAGTGAGAATTTCGACTAAGTGAATGTCAATAAAGAATGCACTCTAGTCAACTGGAGACCTGTTTTGTGGTTATAACATACTAATATCAATTTGTTTTGTATAAATATACTAATTTACAGCTGGAAAAATTTTTCCGTGAAAACATAATAGTGCCATGTTCAAAAAACAAACATGTTTAAAGATAAAAATGATAAACTTTAAAGCTGCATCACTGTTGAGAAAAGTAATTAAACTAACTAAATCAAATACAAACATGACCAGCATCACCAGATGAACAATCTCTAATGTGATCTTTTTTTTAATTAACTGATTATAAAATTACAATTAATTAAATGTTGATTTTCAGAATTGTAACAATAGGCATAGCACAAAATTACTTCAGGAATGGCAAACTGAGCAGTCATTTAAGATTGTGAGGTAGCCTACACAGTTTCTAGTATTGAAAATTACTAATGCCATGTGAGTTATGGTCAAGAATTTCTGGTAGTGCCATGATATGTGACTGCCTATTGGTGTGAACAAACACTAGGTAAGAAATGTGGAAACATAATACACAATCACCAAAAGGAAATGTAAAATAGTAACTGACAATGGGTCTGATTGTTACTCACAAGTTAGTTTTAAAAAAGGACATTAAATGTAGGATTAAATAATTTCAATTTATTTAATTTTTTTTTTGAAACAGCAGGAAAAAGTGTATCAATGTTTAGATCATTTTCAAATGCCCATAACTTTGTATTTAGTAATGTTACGCACATGATACTATTTGCAAATTGTACTCACACAATAGGGCTTTCAAATAAAATTAGCCAACTCTTATTAACTTAACTAGTTGCTGAGATATTACTCCTCAAAATCAAAAGACAAAAACATTGATACACTTTTACCTGCCACTGTATGTAGGGCTTTTTTGGACTATGCAAATGTCAACAATGACTGGTTTTTAGATAGCTAGCACAGTTTCTCATTGTTTTATAATAATTATATTAGTTAATCAAGATTGTTTAAGCACTTTTACTGCTAAAAAAATGACGACGGTAAAGATCAACAGCGCCATGTTAGAAAAACAGTCATAAATGGTTATTAAAGCTTCAATCTTTGGATTTGCATCACAGTTTGAGCAGTTAATTAAATTTTATAAATCAAAATAACAAAATACCAGATTATCTTCAAGAACAATATGCAATGTTATCTTAATTTTTGATTAACTGATCATTGAATTACAATTGATTTAATGGTAATCTACTGAAATACTGACATCAATTATGATAGTATATCTTAATATTTATGACTACTTGAAAAGCTAATTAACATTGTAGTCTAACCTATACAGTTACAGCATCTGATTACTATAAATACTTTGTGAGTAAAGCTTAAGAATTAGTAGTAACATTATGATTTCTTGCTACTCATTAGCTTGATTGAATACTAATAATTAATTGCTGATGTCTAATTTAAAAAAATGATAAAAAAATAATAAGTAAACAGACATCAAGTTTAATTGTAACAATTTTTTTATTGTTTGACTTAGTCTTAGTTTTGGTTTTTAATAAATTAATATTTTATTTTAAATGAGCATGAAAAAAGTGTATCAATGATAAGGTTATTTTCAAATGCCCATAACTTTGTATAGAGTAGAGCTAAACACGTGATTCTATTTGCAACATGTACTATCACAATAGGGCTTTCATATAATAATAGCATCTTGGTTATACCTTGTTTACTTATGATGATAGTACTCTTCAAAGTCAAAAGTAAAAAACATTGATTCACTTTTTGTTGCCACTGTATACTTACAAAAAGGTCTTAAAGTAATGGTCAAGAAGTGGCAAAAGACTAATCCAAACTCACATCCATCAGGAACTCATTTTCATCTGGATAATGCACCAGCTCATAGATCAGAGACTACAATAAAGTATATTAACAATATAGGTATGACTATTATTAAAGCACCTTCCTACTCTCCTGACCTTGCAACATGTGACTTGTGGCTTATCCGAGAGGATCAAGAACAAGCTGGCTAGCAAGAAGTTTGCCAATCTTAGTCATGTAAAAAGACATGGGAATATGAGCTTGCTTGTCTCAAACCTGACAAGATTGAAGTCTGTTTTAATACATGGTTTAAACGTTGCCAGATACTACTTCAATAGGGTGATAACTATGATAACATTAATATATGTTTTAAAAGATTTTGGACAACATACTTGTTATTATTAATTTGTGGAATAACAAAACAATTATTACTATATTGGCCTACAACAAAAAAATTTCTAAAACAAACTAATCACATAGGTCTTTATTGTGCAGCACAATAAAAGAATTGCTAATTGTTGTAAGCTATCAGTGCAATCAAGTTGAGACAGCATGTACAGCTTGGCATGATGCCAAGCTGTACATGCTTGTTTTTTGACTGAGCAGGTGCAATCACAATACTTAGAAAACTGCTCTTTCTTAGTTTTACAATTTTTTATCTTTTTAACCATTGTCTCTATTTGAACTATAAAACAACTTGTGCGGCAAAAAATTTGTTTAATTGTAGCAAAAGGTATAATAAAAAGAATAATATAAATAAATTTTTTACTAAAAACTTAATTCTTTATTTAATTTAGAGTTAAAAGGTAGCCAGTTAAAAACATAAATAATTTGTAGATATTAGTATATAAAATTATTTAAAAAAAAGTATAAATAAAAACAGGATACATCAAATACTGAACCTAATAAGCATTATTTATAACAGGAATACCTTCAATATAATATTCAAATTTAGCATTCTCATAATGTTCAATTATGTCGTCAACATCAATATCAAGTGTAAAAATTAGTCCAGGAGCATATGAATTACCTGAAACTTTATACAAAATGTGTGCAGCACAATGAACAACTAAAATTTTATAGTAACTGTTTGTGAAATCACTTGAAATTGGTAAGTTGTACACTGAAATTAATAGGCGAGATAAACATTCTGCATGAAATACAAAGTTTGACTGACTAAATTGTGTATCGAAATTCTTTAAATTAATTAAATTCTTATTAAAAAAGTTTAATATTTGTTCTGTTTTTTCAAATGCATCACTATCAAACGAAAAATGACACTCATAACTTAAATTTAAATTAGTTTCAAGTTTATTAGTCATATTAATATAGCCAAATATTTTTATTATGCTAGAACTTATAAATTAGTTGTATGAATATTTATTTTTTTTTCAAAATTGTCCAAAAATAAAGACCATATTTATATAAACATTGAAAAGATAATATACTAGATAAAAAAATTGGTAATGAAGGTATGAATATTTTTTGCATTTATCAAAAAAATAATAATCATGTGACTTGTAAATGTATCTTTTGTATAATACAAAAATGATTTATCGAATTCTTTATTTAAATATACTAATTCAAAGAAACAAAATTTTTTCTTAAGACAATTACATAAAATTGTCTAATAAACAAACACATTATTCTTTTTTTAAAAAACAATTTTCTTAATTTTTATATAAAAAACAATTTTTTTTATTTTTTTTTATAAAAAAATATTTCAAAAATATTTTTTTTATAAAAACGGTTTTTATTAACAATTTAAAAAAATTTTATAAAAAATTCGAATAATTTGTGATATGTTCAATAAAACCACAAATTTCAAAGAATTTTTAAAAGATATAATAATTTTTGTTAAATTTAAAAATTTTATTTATTTATTAAAATTATAAACATGGACTTAATAAAAAGAATAAAAAAAATATTTTAAAGAAAATTATAAAAACAATTTTTTAAATTTTTTATTCTAAAAGAATATCATTATACATATAACATTAAAAAACCGGAGCAGATGACCAAATAGCAAAAGTAAATGATTTTTTATTTAAAAGAATTTGAGGAAAAACTTTGTAATTTACGCAAAAAAACAAATTATGTGGAAACATTGTGTATTTTATAAAATAATATATTAAAAGCATAGAAAAATTTAAAAAAAAATTTTTTCAAAAAAAAATACTAATTAAGCCACTAAATCTAAATAAATAATTAAGTAAAAAATTTAACTAACGATATTTGAAATTTTATAATAAATTTTTTTTCTGGAAACATTGCATACGACATAAAATAATTATTCAAAAAATATAATTATTAAAATTTCTTTCAATAAAATAGCTGATTAAGTGACCACATACTGATAATAAAAAATTTCTTTTGATAAAGAACTATATTTAAAATTATTTATTTAAAAATAAATTAAACTGATTTTGTGACATTGTTTTATTTTGATAATATTGTTTCAAACAAATATTATTTAAATAAAATACAATTCAATATAATTTAACTACAGTGGCAGGTAAAAGTGTATTGTTTTATACTTTTGACTCTAAGGAGTAACATCTCAGCAAGTTGTCAAGTTAATAAGGGGTGGCTATTTTTATTTGAAAGCCCTATTGTGATAGTACAAATTGCAAATATAGTTACGTGCTTAGCTTTACTAAAAACAAAGTTATGGGCATTTAAAAACGATGTGAGCATTGATACACTTTTTCCTGCTGTTTTAAAAATAATAAATTTAATAAAT
>JANBSE010000089.1:0-21553 GCA_027578475.1 Coemansia sp. RSA 2607
GGCAGCGGCAGCAGCGACGGGCGGTGGATCAGCGCATTCGACAGCAGCGACAGCAGCCTGGCGCTAGTGCGCAGCGGACTGCACGGCCACAAGCTGCGCATCTTTGACGTGCAGACGGGCGCGCTGCGCAGCGAGCACACGGTGGCCGAGGGCGCCCGCATCCACAGCGTGGCGTGGAGCCCGCAGCAGGGCGCGCAGGCGCTGGTGGCGCTAGGGCTTCAGACGGGTGCGATTCAGCTGTACTCGCCGGCGCGCAACGCCGTGACTCATACGCTGGACCACGCGGCGCACCAGGGCCTGGCCGTCGAGGACGTGGCGTTCGCCTCGGCCACCTCGCTGCTGTCGCTGGACCACACCGGCCGCGTGGTGCAGTGGGACGTCGACGCGCAGACGCCCTCGCTGACGCTGCGCACGGGCGTCGACGGCGCCCGGCGGCTTCTGGCCGACGCCGCACGCGTGGCCGTCGCCAGCCACCGCATCGAACTGTGGGACCTGTCGCTGCAGCGGCGCGTGCAGGCATGGGCCGGACACACGAGTCCCGTGCACTCGCTCGTGTGGGCCGCCGACCGCTCGGCGCTGGTGTCGGCGGCGCAGGGCGACCGCACGGTGCTCGTATGGGACGCGCGGCCGAACGCCGCCGACTCTGCGCTGGCCGTGCTGGCGCTCGACCGCGACGCGCGCTTCATCGACGTGTCGCCGGCCGGCTCCGTGCTGGCCGTGGCCACCGACGGGGCGCTGTACACGTGGCACCAGGCGGCCGCCCCGCGTCGCTCGCAGGACGCCGCACGTGCCCTGGGCGACGCGCCCGACGGCAGCCTGCGCGTGGTGGTGACGCGCGCGTCCATGAAGCGCCTGGCCCTGCAGCTCGCGCGCTTTTCGCGTGTGGCTGCCGATGAGGGCCGTGCCCTGGTGGTGCGCGGGTCCACGCAGCACCCGCTTTTCGAGACCCTGGCGCTGGTCGACGAGCATGGGCATTTTGTGCGCGACCTTGTTGTCGAACGCCCGGCCGACGAGCACGTGCTGGAGGCACGCCGCCAGGCCAACGACGTGGCCGGCCTGGTGCCGTACGCCGAGGGCGACGCCTCGCTGACGACGCCTGCCGACGACGCCGTGCGCGCCGCGCAGACCGCCGTAGACGCCGCCGTGGACGCCCAGGGCGCGCCGACGCTGGCCGACCGCGTGCGCCAGCTCTCCGTCGACCCCTCCAGCGACACGCCCACCACGCCCGCCAGCGCCTCGGCCTCGGCTGCCGCAGCCACCGCTCGCATGTCAGCCGGCTCGCTGGTCCGCGTACTCGTGCAGGCGCTGCACACGTCCGACGGCGCCATGCTCGACTCTGTGCTGGGCAACGCCGCGCGCACCAACATAGTGCGCGACACCGTCCTGGGCCTGCCCGTCGCCTACGTGCTGCCCCTGGTGCAGCAGCTGTTCGTGCGCTTCCATGCGACACCCGCACGTGCCGCCCAGCTTTTGCCCTGGCTGCGCGTCGTGCTCACTCTGCACTCGGCCTACCTCACGGCGCTGCCCAGCCTGGTGCCGCAGCTGGCCGGGTTCTACCAGGGCATCGAGGCCCGTCTTGAGTCGCACCAGCGTTTACTGCGTCTCAGCGGGCGCCTGGAGCTGGCCAACGCGCAGATACGCGCGCGGGCGCGTTTTGAGAAGGAGCAGAGCCGCCAGGACCGCGACGCGCAGCGTCAGACCACTATGAAGCCCATTAGTGTGTACCGTGAGTCTGATGACGACAGTGACGCTGATCCGCTGGCCGCTGGGTCTGCCCCGCTCACCCCTGCGTGGCAGGCTGATGAGAGCACCGACGATGATAGCAACCAGGAACAGTCTGATGAGGAGAACCAGTGGTCGGACGACACCGATAGCGACGCTGCCAACCATGATGCTGCGGAGGATAGCAGCGATGATGCCAACTCTGACTCACAATCGGATGACGAGGACGAAGATGACGACGATGAAGACGAAGAGATGCTGGATGGATTCAACTAGTCTATTCCATCGATACCCATACAAAACCCTGAAAATATTTATATTCTTATAAACACAAAACTTCACTCTGAATAATTTTTAATCGTGAACGTGGAGACGATTTTGGTACGCCCCGCTTAAAAATCGTAGAGCCTCTTAAAAAAAATGGCCTTCCGATACGATTAAAATTTAGCTGAGCGAGCCTAAACGTGGAATTTCTACTATCGACGATTGGTAATCAGTAATCCGTATGTATCGATTTAATCGACATATATATTTCTGCTGACGTATATTTTTAGTATTTATAAATGCATATATTGATTTAATAAAAATATAAAATCTATTGTAATTAATGCCACGCGGGTCTAGGCTGCACCGCATGGTTCTAGGCTGCGCCATGCAATTATAGGCTAGCAACGCCCAGCAGCGCCCAGCAGCGGCTAGCGGCTAGCGGCATCCAGCAGCGCCCAGCAGTAATTGGCAGCGGCTAGAAATAGTCGCAAGTGGCTAGCAGTGTTATGTGTTTAGCGTCGAGCATTGCGTGTTGAGCGTAGAGCGTCGTGTGTTAAGCATAGAGTGTTTATCATAGAGTGTTGTGTGTTGAGCATAGAGTTTCGCAAGTTGAGCATCCAGAATCATTGTGCAGGACTATGTGTTTACCGCTCGCGGCTCAAAGAAAATCTTAGAAATGTAAATGCTTGGCATCCTGTGTTAAGAAAGCGGCGCCTTATGTTAAAAAAGCTGTATATAACAATAGTTTTTGGTTGTTCGCAATGGCTTTTGGCAGCGAACACCTGCAAGGAGTGACTTACTGCAACATCGACCGGCGAATACATGTAAGCATGTCTTGAATTGTATCTACAACACGATTAGAATCAATAAATATACGTTACAAAGTTAGTGAATTATATTTTTTTTCAAACGGCTGGTCATAAAGTGTACTTGCTCAAGGTCAGGCGCCACGATAGGCAATAGGAATCGGCTGGAGCTACAAATCGGGATGCAAAAAGGTAGAGAGAGAGATTGGTTTAGTAATGTGAAGTTACAAAGTTTAGTGTTGATATGATAAAAAGGAAGTGAAAAATCGCGATAAATGAAAAAAGATAAAGAAAGAAGTTTCAAGGGAAAAAAACGGCGTGTCTCGAAAATTATAGTGAGTCTGAAACATGCGGGGAAAATAAGATCACACAATAAATATTCATTTGTGATTGAAAACACCGCAATAAAAAAGATGGAGTTGGCTGAAAAAAGCTAAGTAAAAATATAGTTAAAATTAACTAGATATAGGCTCGTTATAGTTAACTCATAGTTGTTTTTGTTCTGCTACTGCACACATCGGCGAATAATGCCGGTATCAGTATCATCGGCCCAAACGTGGCTGTATATAGCGCATTTCTGCTAGTAAATGTGCGTCACCATTTCAAACAAATCGAAAGGGACTTCCATAGTGTGTCTGGGTAATTACATTTTAGCAGCAGCTGCGCGCTTGTCTATAGTAATGGGGGAGATTAAATAAAATATTTTATATTATTTAGAAAGTTAAAAGTCAAATATAGCGGAGAAAGGTATGCGATCAATCATTAAACCGCCAAAGTGAAAAAATATTAAAATTGAGTCTGTGTGTTTCAGACATTAGACGCAAGTTGGTATTTAACAAAAAATAAAAAAAGTAAAAATATGACAGTTGCGTGGATTGCATCATTTGCAGAGTGAAAGAAAGATTGAGTAGAGTCAGGCGTGTGGGTTGCACCGATGACAGATAAGAGTAGGTTTACACAGCGCTACCAAGTGAGAAAAAGGTTGGTAATGTAAAATATTAAAAATGCTTAGACAAGATAACTTGCAGTTAGGTTAACTAAAACCTTTGACATATTCAATGGTCAACAACGGCTTATTATCCCTGCTAATATATTTTAATTGTCTCTATTAGTTTATTTTAAAAAGTAGCTTGGCAGACAACTGTCACTGGGCAGTCAATTATTTTGCCAGGTTTGTTATTTGTATTCACAACGGCGGTTTTCCCGGCATAAATCAATCTGCACAGCGCAATTGTGTAGCACCTATAGGTGACATACAAAGTTAAGTAATAAGCGAAATGTTTAAAAATAAATAGTGCTAATAAGATAAGATTATTTTAATAAAATTTTTGACGTGTTTTATATATTTTAAAATTTATTCTCAAGTGTAACTATAAAACTAATTTTGAAAATTAATACAAATAACTTTAAAAAAATATAGTTGTAAGAAAACAATAAGAAAATAAAAATATATTGTTAGGTGCGGAAGGACACCAGAGACCCAAAATTTATTAAAAAGTGAACAACACTAGGAAGTGTAGAGTAATAAAAAAATCATATTGACATAGAAAAGTTTGCTGGTGGTCTCATCAAATTCTTATACCCAATAAATTTTTTTTAGCAGATCTAGTTGTCTGCGTTGTAAGTGTGTTGGAAATTTTTATTTAGCTAAACGTATTACATCTATGTTATGCGCGGTGTTCTCAGGGTTGATACACAACACCTAGAGAACATGCGACGGACATAAACGCGATCAATCTGATGTCCACGATGACAGAATTTTTTTTATATAGAAACGTTTTTGTATATAAGGAAACACACGACCATATAGCTTGGTAGTAGGTTTCCTTAGGAATAAGACATTTCATTAACTTTCACTAAAACATACAAAAAGCAACATATATATATATATATATACATATATATATATAAAACAATAAAAACAATTTATATTAGAGTGAATTGACGACTTTAATTAAACTACCATCAGCATATTTGTGCAACCGTGTGTAAATAACAACTGCTGTGTGCATGACATAATGTTTAAAAACCTGTCACAGTGAGTGTGTAAAAGAGTTAAAGACAATCAGCATATATAATTAAAAACAAGAGAAATGATAGCTACCATATGTACAATAAAGATAGAAATTGTGGTTGTCATGCGTACGTGTAGGGGTTAGAAGGACAGCTGCATGAATGGGGGGTTAGAAAGGAGGCTAGCTTACACATGGGTTAGAAAGGAGACCTGTAAGTGTGTATAGGGGTTAGAAGGGCGGCTGCATGCGCAGGGGTTAGAAGAGCAGCTAGCTTACACATGGGTTAGAAAGGAGGCAGGCATGTGCAGGGGTTAGAAAAGAAATCACTACTAGTTTTTATGTAACAAGTGTTGAAAAACAAAACGAATTTGGGTGGCGCATAGCTTGGTTTTGTATGATGCAATAATAATTTTTAACGAAATAATGACAAGCTCATAAGTTTTTATTTGTAATCACATGAAAATTTAGCCAATAGGATTCGCTCTGTGTTCAAAGTATAAGGAGTTTTGTTCGCGATTTAGAGATTCTCTTTATTAAAACATATCATTCAACTTGCAGCGACTATATGTCTAACATTGTCACATGTGATGAATTATATGTGTATCTTTACAGACCTAAACAAGGACCAGCGGCTAAACAGTGGGAGTTTAAAAGTCAACAGCCAAAGCCTCAAGTTAGACCATCAAATTACACACAAAAGTTTTTTGCTCATGTATTCTTCTCACAAACTGGGATTGTTTATGCTTACCTTGATACTAAAAAACTTTTGAGTTAACTCTAACATATACTTACAAAAAGGTCTTAAAGTAATGATCAAGAAGTGGCAAAAGGCTCATCCAAAATCACATCCATCAGAAATTCATTTTCACCAGGATAATGCACTAGCTCATAGATTGGAGTTTACAATGAAGTATATTAACGATATAGGTATGACTATTATTAAAGCACCTCCCTACTCTCCTAACCTTGCACCATGCAACTTTTGGTCTTTCCTGAGGATCAAGAACAAGCTGTGTGGCAAGAAGTTTGCCAATCTTGGTCATGTAAAAAAGGCATGGGTACATGAGCTAGCCTGTCTCAGACCTGACAAATTTGAAGCCTGTTTTGATATATGGTTTAAATGTTGCCAGATGGTATTTCAAAAGGGTGGTAAGAATTATTAAATTAATATATTTTTAAAAGAATTTAGATGACATGCTAAGAGGCCTGTGTGCTAATGAGGCGTATAACTGATTGAGAATCAAAGTATAATAAAATTAAAAGATAAATGTAAATATTTTAGAAAAAAAGTAAGGCTGAACTAAAATAGTTTTACTAGAATTTATTAATTAAAAAATATATAAGTTTTTTCCTCTTAAATTCCAAACAAAAGCGAATAAATGTAGAGGTAATTTTTAGATAGTCATAAATTTTTAATAGGCACTGTTAATCATGTGACTACATATGTAACTTCTGCCGCTACTATATAACGAGTGAACTTTTAGTCCGTAGCTTGCACTAGTTGCCTTAGGTCCCCCACTGCATACGTCAGCGAATGACGCCGGCACCAGTTCCATCGGTCCAGTCGTAGCCGCGTTCGCAGCCACACTGCCGGTCTCCTTGTAAATAACTGCTAATAGATTAACCATGTCGCGAAGCTCCGCAATACCATGTTCGAGTGACTGCAGGTCTGCCGTCGTGGCGTGTAGCTCCATGGTCTCGTTTAGATGTCAAATAGAAGGTTTTATAGCTTTTAGTGATAATCAATAAATAAACGTGCGTGTAAAGGTAGCTGAATGGCCGTTAACACACACTGAAAATGAGAGAAAGAAAGAAATGACTTAAAAGTGCGTCTGCGTATGACAGACGATAGGCGCGATATCTGGCGCTTAAACTTGAAAGAAGAGAGAAAGAAAGTATAGTCAAGTGCGCAAGTTGCACTGAAGACTAAGGAGAGGGGGTGTACGCGGCGCTAGCGAGTGAGGGAAAGGCCGGAGATGTACGATATTCCAATTGCTATAACGTTTAACTTTGCGATGAGATTCACTGAGGATTTCGCCAGATGCTCTGTTTAGCGGCGGCTTTTTATACCTGTTGCTTTCGTCGCCTACCTCGTCGATTTGTTTACGTCTCTTGTGTCTCACTGGGCGGACCACAATTGTCGCTGTCCAACCCATTATCTCGCCCGGCTTGTCAATGTCCCACAGAACAACGGTTCTGCCATCCTCAATGGTTCTGGCCAGCACAATTGTGTGGCGCCCATTGGCGACAGACGGAGCCAACTGATGAGCGGAACGCTCGTCATATATGATATTTTATAAATAATATTAAAAATTAGGATATCCACAAATGGTTTAATAGTTTCAAAAATTGATAGTAAAAAATATTTATACACATTTTTGCAAATATTTAATGTCTAAAACTAATTTTCCTATATTAATCAAATGATGGAACAAATATTAGCATATTATAATTTTTAGCGACATATATAGTTGTCCAAAGTGCACCCCACATTTCAGGTTTTATATAAATTTTATCTATAATTAAAAAAAAGTCTCTTAAGACTCGATATACAATATATTTATCATTAACTTTGTGACCTATGAACAAAGTCTTATTAAATACAAAAGGATATATATTATAATGGTACAATTGTCTAAAGTATCTATAGCAATTCATATGATAATCATTAGTATTTAATAGTTCCTTTGTTTTTGCCAGTGTGGGGTGTCCTTGATTATTAAAAGATAGTTCATAGGGTTCATAGCACCCATTTTCTTCTACTAGTTGAAAAATATGTTTGTTTTTATATGGAAGAATATTATCGAAAAATTTTGAAAAAGAATCTGATGCAACAAAATCTTGATGTGTTAGCAAATTAGCTGGTACTATATTAAATTTTTTTAATAGTTTCTCATCATATGTTGAATCACCCATACTGCAAAATATTTAATATGTAATAAACTGTTTTTAAAATAAATAGTAATGTAAATTAAAATAAAGTAAAGAAGACTAGCTACTTATATAAGATTGTCAACACACAAAATGTATCTATAATTCTTTACTAACATAATGTTTGAAAAACATATTTTAATTAATAAAATAGATAAAAAGTAGTTTGAGAATGTTTTTGAAAATAAGCTTTTTTTTAAAGAAGATTCAATCAAAAAAATTTTTTTTAAAGAAGATTCAATCAAAAATTTTTTTTTTTACAATAACTAATTTATTAAATTGTATTTAAAAATTACTTTGTATTCAAAGTATATATTAAAATAAAATAAATATATATTTTAAAGATTATATCATTATAAAAAAAGAAAATGTATTATATAATTTCAAAACATCTACACTATTAACAATTGTAAAATTCTTTAAAAAATATTTAAGTATAAATTAAATCATTTTAGAAAAGTGAATTTTTTTTTATAAAATACAATGTTTTTTTTTTGCTGACTGGTTTCTATTTTATAATTATCAAATATATTCTAAAAACAAGACAAGGAAACTATTACTCTCTAGTGCGCGCCTGTGTCTGATAAGGGCTCCTTGTGATTAGCTAGTCTTGATCCTGTGATTCAGGTGTTGTTGGCTCATCAGCCAACACTCCTCCATCCATAGTCGTTGCAGACCGATTCCAATAGTCTTGAGCAGTTTTTCATCTATGTCTTCTTTATTGATCCACTCCAATTCATTCAAAGAGCACCTGGATCACTGTGTCAGAAACTGCTGATGTCCATAATAAGTTCTGTGGTCAATCAAGCAGTCAGCAACGTAAGTGTTCTGAGTGTCTTCTAGTGGGCCAAGTCTGGAATCACCATCAGCCTCTGCTCTATACCTCTTCAAATTAGAAATATGGATAACGTTGTGCACGCAGCTTCTATCAGAAAGTCTCAATTGGCATGTCATGTTTGACAGTCGATCTAGTACCTCAAATGGACCCAGCCAGCAGTCGCTCAGTTTCTCTGACACATGCTGCTTCTCAAAATCTGTTTTTAAATGTGCAGTGCTTACCAGCACCATGTCGCCTGGTTCGAACACCATGTCACGTCTTGATCGGTTTACTTGAGCAGTCATCATGTCTTGTGCCATGGCCAGGTTGTCCTTTGTTTGTTGGATAATCTGACTATATCGTTCCATGAACTGCTTTAGTGATTCCAGTAGATGCAGGTACTGTGCCTTCAACAGTGCGTTTGGCGTAATGGGCTCATGTCCAAATACTACCTGCATTGGTGAGTATTCTGTGGCTGCTTGTCACACAGAGTTAACTGCAAATTCGACCATGGGCAGGAGCAAGTCCCAGTTGGTTTGTGAATAGTCGATATATGTGCGCAGTACCTGCTTGATGGTTCTGTTTCTTCTTTCCATCTCACCGTCACCCACTGGATGATTTGCCGTCGTCATATTGCACTTAATTCTGCAGGCATCCATTAGCTTCATCCAAAAGCTGGAGGTGAAACATGGGTTGCAGTCCGAAACAATCACTGCTGGCATGCTGTGGTGTCTGACTATGGTGCCGAAGATTTGGCAATTGAAAAATACACAGCATTTTGAAAATTTACACAGCAAATAAACCGGTTTTTTTCGGAAAACAAGTTTTGAAATCTGATGATGGTAAAAAAAATCGCATTTTGCCCCCTGCCTCAGCTCCCCCTTTGTGGCTGCTGTAATCTTGATTACTGCTGTTGCTCGTAGTACGCGAACTGAGTAAGATATATGAGCATTTAGCTTCAGGCGTCAACGATTTTCTAGACCAGATTATTTAGCATATAGTTTCAGCTTACCCATTAGCTCTCCATAAATAATCATGTGATTACCCTTAGCTGTCTTAGTTGACGATGTAGTTTATATGGTCATATCTTACGGCACTCCCACCTACGCTTAGCCACACTTCATTCATCTTTAATTGCACTTTTTGTAAATTATTTTAAATTTCACTATTTTTTTACTTTATGTGTATTTTTAAATAGACAAATTGAAGAAACGATCTAAGTAACGACACACATTTGGACACTATAAACGGTGAAATGTTATTGAATTTACATAGCCTACTGAACCAGACTACCAGAGCAGCGCCCTTTTAACTCCTCCATCAGTTACTAAGTGCAGCACTATTCAAAACCCTCCATCAGCCAGCAAACACAGTGCCTTTCCAACCCCTCAGCATCAGACAAGTAGCGCAGCATTATAATGACTCTTAGGTAAGTCCAATTGCCTCCTAGTCCTTGCTCTAGATGTCAAACACAGCGCTATTCTAACTGCTTAGCATATTGACCTTGGAAATATCACTGTTTTGTTCTTGTCGCATATCAGTTATAACATTAGTACAATAACAACTTTTGAACATCTAGCAGCACCAGTGGCAGAACACCTATATTATCATTTTACGACACTGCTAGTAGCGTTAGTCGCACGATTTTGCCACAACTGTGTTTTGAAAATAAAAAAATAGTTGTTTAGTATTTCAATAAATTTGTATTTATTAATTTTCAATATAGTAATTCAGTTTAACCTTACTCGTAATGCCAGTAGCATTCATCCTAACTAGACAAAACTATAATCATACTGTTGCTTATGCCAACACCTTCCATAAATTTAGAAAGGCACTGTGCTCTCTGCCAGGTGTTACATTGGCTGTAGTGCTTTTACTGTCTCCACTGTATATCAATATTTGTTAGGTGAGTAAATAGATATATTAATGACTAAGCGAAGCCAACCCTGAATCCCAGGGTGGCGCTATATTTGTAAGCCTTATATAGGCGGCGTATGATCCTACGATTAAATCATACAACAATATTGAATAATTACTTCGTCACCACCGGTACATATCAAGGTATTAGAAGGATGCTGCGCATGCCAACTAGCAAAGGGGTTAGACAGATGCTACACTTACTGGTTAGCATCAGGGTTTAGAAGGGTTTAAGCGCTAGTTGCACATAATAGCTGTTGAACGTGTGATGGTACTTCAACAAATTGAAACATAATTAATTAAAAAAAAGAAGTATTAAATAATTAACTGTTTAATATCAGGCAAAAGAGGCTGGCACCAGTATCAATAGAAGTGCCGTTAAAGTTGGCTGCTGAAAATTCTTACATAAAAAAGCTGCTAAGAGATTAACTTGACAAGTTAGCTGCATGGAGTTGAAAGCTAACTCAGCTCATCTAGCGCGCCTGGTTGTTTACCTTGAGCGGCAGCAGTAATCAAGATTACAGCAGCTGCAAAGAGGGGAGGTAAGACAGGGGGGCAAAAGTACCATTTTTTAGCGGCGATCGTTTTGAAAACCTGTTTTCCAAAAAAAACCGGTTTATTTGCTGTGTAAATTTTCAAAATGCTGTGTATTTTTCAATTGCCTTATTTTAAAATTCAAATATTGATAATACAAAAACTAAACAAGCTGCAGCTATTCAAACAATATTTTTAAAAGCAAACCACGCACTCTATTTGATGCTATATTTGGATTAGGTTGACCTTTAGAATAGGTGGCTGCACTTTCACGTGATCACTTTTTATAAGTTATGGGTATAATAAAATGACTTTTACTGCGATTTCTTCTAGGCTCTTTTTCTTTTCCTTATCTTTTAACATGTATCCGACATTATTTCAACTCATTGATATTGTTCATCATGAAGAGAAGTGTATTGATTTTTTTTAATAGAAAAGAGTATTTTTCACACTTATCCAGTTTGTCCCAACTGTCAGGGACCAAAACATCAGGAGGTCAAGCTCTACAGGTGCAGGAACTCACAGTGTAAAAAGTTGGCTAGCATACATAGAGACACATTCTTTACAGAAGGAAGACTTCCAGTTAATCAAGCACTTCTTATTGGGTACCTCTGGCTCTCCCAGGCGAGCTGGACAACTATCCACAATCTTACTGGACATAGCATTGCTACAATAACATATTATCTTAAGCATTATCGCTCCTTAGTTAGTAATAATCTCAAGTGCAGTCATGAAATGATTGAAGGTGAGGATATAATTGTAGAAGTTAATGAATCTAAATTTGGGAAGCAAAAATACAACCAGGGGCATTCTGTAGAAGATGTCTTGGTTGTAGGTGGGGTAGAGCATTCACCAGAAAGATGAGCTTTTATGGAAGTAATAGATGAGTATTTAGCATCAACTCTGCAAAAGGTTCTGGAAAGAAACATTTGCAAGGGATCTATTGTCTATACTGACTGCTGGAGAGGCTATAACGGAATTAAAGAGGTCTTAAGTATGCAGCATGGCACAGTTAACCATACTAAAACTTTTGTTGATCAGAAAACTGTAGTACATACAGTGGCAGGTAAAAGTGTATCAATGTTTTTGACTTTTGACTTTGAGGAATAATATCTCAGCAAGTAGGCAAGTTAATAAGATGTGGCTAATTTTATTTGAAAGCCCTATTGTGTGAGTACAATGTGCAAATAGAATCACGTGTTTAACTCAATTGACTAGAAAGTTATGGGCATTTGAAAATCACCTCAGCATTGATACACTTTTTCCTGCTGTTTTAAAAATAATAAGTTTAATAAATTAAAATTATTTAATCCTACATTCAATGTTCTTTGTTAAAACAAATTTGTGTGTAACAATTAGACTCACTGCCTGTTACTATTTGACATTTCTTTTTGATGATTGCATATTATGTTTTCACATTTCTTATCTAGTGTTTGTTCACATCAATAGACAGTCACATATCATGGCACTACCAGAAATTCTTGACTATAACTCACATGACATTAGTAATTTTCAATACTAAAGACTGTGTAAGCTACCTTTCAATCTAAAATGACTGCTCAGTTTGCCATTCCTGAAGTAATTTTGTGCTATGCTTGATGTTACATTTCTGAAAATCAACATTTAATTAATTCTAATTTTATAATAAGTTAATTACAAATAAAGATCACATTAGAGATTGTTTATCTGGTGATGCTGGTTGTGTGTGTTTTTGTTTTAGTTAATTTAATCACTTCTCTCAACAGTGACGCAGCTTTAAAGTTTAACGTTTTTATCTTTAAACATGTCTGTTTTTTTCAACATGGCTCTATTTTGTTTTTACAGCATTATTTTTCCAGCTGTAAATTAGTATATTTATACCAAACAGATTGATATTAGTATGTTATAACCACAAAACACATTTCCAGTTGACTAGAGTGCATTCTTTATTGACATTTGCTTAGTCGAAATTCTCACTTATATCTATTGGAAAAATACTAGTGAATCTTTATTCTAAGATTCAAACACCAATTCTTTGCAAATAGGACATTGTGTTTTATTTTAAGATCTACACACGCTAAAAGCTTCTTTTCAAGCAATTTGGCAACATTTGCTTGTGTTTTCATTTTTCCAGTGATTTAAATATGATTGCAAGTTAGCCTACCCCATGCAATAATTTTTGGTTGGTATTCTAGTTTTGCAACAAAGTTCTTAAAAAACAATCAGATATTAAGATAATACACTCTGGCTATACTTAGGTTAAGTTTTGTAATGATTTTTCAGAAGCTACTACCAGTATAGTATTGCTAAAAGATACAATTCTTATTTTATTTTTATGTCAGGTATGTGATTAGATAAATTGGTTCAAGTAAAAAAAGTGAGTAATGGTACATCCAGAGTATGTAAGGTTATTAATAAAAAAAATTGTTTATTAGACTCATGCTTGTTTATTAAATTAAAGAAACAATTTTTATTATTTTCTAGAGTAGCAGGAAAAAGTGTATCAATGCTCACATCGTTTTCAATTGCCCATAATTTTGTATTTAGTAAAGCTAAGCACGTGATTCTATTTGGAAATTGTACTATCACAATAGGGCTTTCAAATAAAATTAGCCACTCCTTATTAACTTGACCACTTGCTGAGATATTACTCTTCAAAGTCAAAAGTCAAAAACATTGATACACTTTTCCCTGCCACTGTACAAATGGAATTGAAGGAACATGGAATGGTATCAAGCTACACACAGCTTCAAGGTCGAGGACAAAAGAAGAGATGCCTGGACAGTTCAGTGAGTTTCTTTGGCGCCGTCAAAATGCAGATAATCTGTGGGCGGCATTTCTCACGTGTCTTCATAAAACAATAGATTGAGATTTTATTAGCAGTTTTTTATTTATATTTATTTTTTAAAATTATGTTGCTACATCTAGTAATGTGCGATTTGGTTAGCAGCAAGGGGTCAGAAAGGTTTTATGTTATTTAATGTATTTGAGTAAAAGAATAAAACTAAGGGAAACTGTTTGTTTGTTCTTAGCAGGGGTGGCTGCTCTTTTATTCCGAGAGCACGCATGTTTAATCCGTGATAATCCTGATCATCTCATTTATAAAAAGATATACCGATAAGATCTAAAAAGTGTCACGTGAACGTGCAGCTACCTATTCTAAAGGAGATCCTTGGATTATTTAATCAATGGTTTGTTACTTTGAAATAATATTATTTGGATTTCTTTTTAAGAGGCCTATAAAAGTGCTTATCCAAACTTGATAAACAAATATTAATATAATATAACAATTAAACATAATTCAACTAACTAGAGTCCAGTCCTTGTTGACATTTGCTTAGGCAAAAAATGCCTTACATACTTTGGAAAAGAATGCAGTATCTTTAGCCTAAGTTTTAAACTTTTTTCTTTACATACAGTGGTAACAAAAAGTGTATCAATGTTTTTTACTTTTGACTTTGAATAGTGATATCTCCATAAGTAGACTAGATATAACCAAGATGTTAATTTTATATGAAAGCCCTATTGTAATAGTACATGTTGCAAATAGAATCACGTGTTTAGCTTTACTCTATACAAAGTTATGGGCATTTGAAACTGACCTCTTCATTGATACACTTTTTTCCTGCTCATAAAAAATATTATTATTTGTTTCATTAATATTTTTCATCTAAACAATCTTAAAATAACATAATCAAATTGACTTATTTACATAATTTGATTGTAACTTGACTAATTTTACTACTTTTTGATTTGTTATACCTGTCATAATAATTATTAGCAATATTACTAAAAACAGTGCCTTCCAGCTCCTCAGGAGTGACAATAGCTACAGAAAAATTGTTGTAAAACATGTGAAAAACATTGCTACTGTGCAGTTTATTGTTACTAAACTACATTCAAGGCATTGTATTGCAAAATCAGGCAACCACTCAGAGCTAATTCAATTAGACTGACTGCAGTGTAATCAATTTTAAATGCATAGAGATGAGAACACTGCAGTATACGTTGCCAATTTGCTCATGTAGAAAGTAAAAATGTGTGTGGACATTGTGATAATACTTTATATGTAGTATGCAAAGGAACAGAGTTTAAACCTTAGGCTAATGATACTACATCTTTTTTCAAAGTATGTAGGTCATTTTGTGACTATGCAAATGTCAACAATGACTGGATTCAAGATAGCTAGCCAAGTGTCTAATTGTTTTATAATATTATTTTTAGTCAATCAAGTTTGTTTAAGCACTTTTACTGCTAGAAAAAAGATGATGGGAAAGATTAACAGTGCCATGTTAGAAAAACAGTCATAAATGGTTATCAAAGAATCAAACTTTGGAGTTGCATCACAGTTAGAGGAGTTAATTAAATATTATAAATCAAAATCACAAAGTACCAGATTAACTTCAAGTACAATATCCAGTGTAATCTCAATTTTTGATTAACTGATTATTGAATTACAATTGATTTAATGGTAATATACTGAAATACTGACATCAATTATGATACTATATCTAAATATTTATGTCTACTTGAAAATCTAAATAATACTGTAGTGTAACCTATTCAGTTGCAGCATTTGACTACTATAAATACTTTGTGGGTAGAGCTTAAGAATCAGTGGTAATGTTATGATTTATTGCTACCCAATAGCTTGATTGAATACTGGTAATCAATTTCTGAAATCCAATTTAAAAAACAAAACAAAATGTTACAAGTAAATAGACATAATGTCTAATTGTTACAATTTATTTATTCTTTGATTTGGCCTTAGTTTTGGTTTTTAATAAATTAATATTTTATTTTCTATGAGTGAGAAAAAAAGTGTATCAATGCAGAGGTCATTGTCAAATGCCCATAACTTTGTATAGAGTAAAGCTATACACGTATTTCTATTTGCAACATGTACTATCACAATAGGGCTTTCATATAAAAATAACATCTTGGTTATATCTAGTCTACTTATGGAGATATCACTCTTCAAAGTCAAAAGTGAAAAACATTGATACAGTTTTTGTTGCCACTGTACTACATGTTAAGTATTCCACCAAAGTCTACACACATTTTTAGCTTCTACATGAGCTAATTGACAACATATACTGCAGTGTCCTTAATTTAATGCATTTAAGAGTGATTATACAATAGCCAGTCTAACTGAATTAGCTTTAAGTAGTCATCTTTTTTTTGCAATAAAGTGCCCTGCATGTAGTCTGGTAGCTCTTTACTGCACTGAAGCAATGATTACAATGAGTTCCTCAACAATTTTCCAGAAGCTATTATCACTCCTGATGTCATATGACTATTAGGACACACCCTCGCCAATATGATAAAAGGGAGACACGGAATGCTTCTTGGTAGGGTTCAGCATCTTGGCTTCCTTAGTCAGTATTATTTAATACAGTGGCAGGGAAAAGTGTATCAATGTTTTTGACTGTTGACTTTGAGGAGTAATATCTCAGCAAGTATACAAGTAAATGAAAAGTGGCTAATTTTATTTGAAAGCCCTATTGTGTGAGTACCATTTGCAAATAGAATCACGTGCTTAGCTATACTAAATACAAAGTTATGGGCATTTGAAAACGATGTGAACATTGATACACTTTTTACTGCTACTCTAGAAAAAAATAATAATTGTTTCTTTAATTTAATAAACAAGCATAAGTCTAACCAAAATTTTTTTATTTAACAACATTATATACTTTGCATGTACCTTTACTCATTTATTGCACTTTAACCCATTTATCTAATCACGTATCTGACATAAAAATAAAATAAGAATTGTATCTCTTAGCAATACTAAAGTAGTGGTAGCTCCTGAAAAATCATAACAAAACTAAACCTAAGTATAGCCACAGTATATTATCTTAATATCTAATTGTTTTTCAAGAACATTGTTGCAAAACTAGTCTATCAACCAAAAATTATTGTGTAGGGTAGGCTAACTCGCAATCATATTTAAATTGCTGGAAAAATGAAAACACGAGCGAATGTTGCCAAATTGCTTGAAAAGTAGCTTTTTACATGTGTAAAACTTAATATAAGACACATTGTCTTATATGCAAAGAATTGGTGTTTTTAACTAAAAATAAAGAAACATTAGTCTTTTCCAATTAATATGTGTGAGCATTTTAACTAAACAAATGTCAATAAAGAATGTGTTCTAGTCATCTGAAATTTAGTTTAAAAATTATAACATGCTTATATCAGTCCGTTTGGTATAAATATACTAATTTACAGCTGGAAAAGTGATGCTGTGAAAACAAAATAGTACCATGTTTGAAAAACAGACATGTTTAATGATAAAAACATTAAACTTTCAAGCTGCGTCACTGTTGTGAGAAGTAATTAAATTAAATAAAACAAAAACACACACAACCAGCATCACCAGATGAACAATCTCTAATGTGATCTTTATTTGTAATTAACTTATTATAAAATTAGAATTAATTAAATGTTGATTTTCAGAAATGTAACATCAAGCATAGCACAAAATTACTTCAGGAATGGCAAACTGAGCAGTCATTTTAGATTGAAAGGTAGCTTACACAGTCTTTAGTATTGAAAATTACTAATGTCATGTGAGTTATAGTCAAGAATTTCTGGTAGTGCCATGATATGTGACTGCCTATTGGTGTGAATAAACACTGGGTGAGAAATGTGGCAACATAATAAACAATCACCAAGAATAATTGTCAAATAGTAACAGGCAATAGGCTTGATTGTTACACACAAATTATTTTTAACAAATGGCATTTAATGTAAGTTTAAATAATTTTAATTTATTAAACTTATTATTTTTATAACAGCAGGAAAAAGTGTATCAATGTTTAGGTCAATTTCAAATGCCCATAACTTTGCACTTAGCAAAGTTACACACGTGATTCTATTTGCAAATTGTTCTATCACAATAGGGCTTTCAAATAAAATTAGCCACATCTTTTTAACTTGAATACTTGCTGAGATATTACTCTTCAAAGTCAACAGTCAAAAACATTGATACACTTTTCCCTGCCACTGTATATTTATTCATACCACAGGTGTGGTGCCAAAAGGAATTGTTTTTACTAATTTCATCGATAAGGTTATTTACAATTATAAAGTATCAGAAAAAAGTAAAAAAAGTGAAGACACAAACTAAGAATGTAAGTAATTTATTTTGGTTGAGCTAATTAAAGATTGATTATGTGAAATATATTTAACATACAAAAAATTAATTATTTTGATCAGTTCAAAAAGTGTATCAATGCTATGGGCATTTTCAAAGACCAGAACTAATTACTGACACAAGCTAGGCATGTGATTATGTTTGCAACATAAACTACAACAATAGAGCTTTCATAAAAAAAATAGCCCCCTGTTACAAACTTGTCTGCTTGCTGAGATACTACTCTTCAAAGTAAAAAGCAAAAACATTGATAGACTTTTTGTTGCCACTGTATGTGCTTAGCAATGCAAATATTTATAAACTAGTTTTCTAGTCTTTCTAAGCAAACAGGTCTTAGGTTGATTATTTTGTTCAGCTGTCTTAAGCCCCATATTATTATCATTGCATTCAATATAGTGAATCGTTGGAGTTTCACAAAATGTAATACGTTTTTCTCTGTAAAATGAATTAGCTTCTTCAAACGTTAGACAAGTAAAAGCATCTAAAAACGCAATGTCAGGTTCTTTTTAATGTAGTAATTAACTGCATAATTACAGTTGTTTAGTATAACAACATTAAAATTATTACTTACACCATATATTCCATCCAATCTAATGCATTCATCAAAAGATAAATTGCATCTACTGATAAAAATTTCATAGTACACTACCCAATACTTATTTATAAAACTGCACATAGAATTAAGTTTATTTAAAGGTGTATGTGGATGGATAGGATATGCAAAAGTGTCATCAGCATAAAAATACAGAACTGCTGGTTTACTATCAGCAGATTCTATTAAACCATTTGCAAACATCAACAAAACAACATCAGCATTAACATCTTCTAATGAATGTGTTTCAAATGTATTATTAAATTGGTTATTGTTGCATCTTACAAACAGAATATTCATTTTAGTTGTTTTAATTTTATGCAAATAAAAATATTTAAAATTTCAAATGTGCAGCTTGCCTAAAAATTTAAAATAAATTAACATACAACTAACAAAAGATTATTTACTTTTTAAAATAATATATAAATGATTTAACGACATATTTATTATTTGGATGCAATAAATTTTTGTAAATATTATTTAGTCATTTCACTGTGTCAAAAAAACCAATATGCACCTTGTGCGTAGCACATGACACTTGTTCTAATTCTAGAGCATTTTTGATTACAATTAAATTCTATAAAAATTGAAGACACTGAAGAAACTAATTTATTGTAAATTTCTATTTACTATACAAAACAATATATAATTAATGTGGAATATTTAATACTTTATTATTAAAGCTCATCTAATTTGTTAATTGTAACATTAGTGTTTAATATTAATGTAGATTGGGTTTGCTCAAATTATGTGTTGCAATAGTAGTGTACTTTTATTTCCTGATTAAATTTAACTTTTCTTATTTTATACAATGCTTTTGCTTCTATATGTGATAAAACAATAAAATCATCAAAGCTGTCCATAAACTGTGTCTCATCAATGTAACAATGTACAACCAAGTTATGTGGTTTTGCCATAACTATATTAAAGTCATTACTTGCACCACATAGTCCATCAAGTTGCTTTCTATCATTTATGTGAAGCTCGTTTTCATCGTAATAAATTTCATAGTAAATTATATAAAATATGTCATCAACATAACACAAAGATTGAACAACATCCATTGTTGTATATGGATGGAGTGATAGTTCAACATTGTGATCTGAATAAAAGTATATAACTGTTAATGTATTGGGTGTTTTATTAATTATTTGTTCTAAAAACATTTGCAAGTTACAATTTACGTTTACATTATTAAAGATATATTGATTAGGATCACAGTTGTATCTATGGCTGTTTACTTGCACAAATTTTAGATTCATAAAATAAGATATACTCTTTGGTTTTTTAAAATAAAAAATTGCAAACATGCAAACATTCTACCTTAAAATTTTGATTATATAAATACTTACAGAGGCGTTGATTGCAACTTTCTGAATTTCAACAATATAAATTATTCTCTGACTTACAAATCTATTTTTATATATTTATTTTTAGATGACAATGACACAAAGCAGAAAAAGTTCTCTTTTATAAAAAAATTTAATAATTTGACAGTACTTAATTAGTAAATCAATTATTTCTATGTAATGCTACTCTGAATGCAAAGTATAAAATTAATTTTTTAATTTAGTATCAATAATATTTACTAACACTTGTGACAGTTCTTACACAAATTGTAGCATTTAACAAATCTAACTATGTCATGTAAAAATTAAATTTGCAATTCTTTCAATGTTGTGCAAAAAAATTGTTTAAACTAAAACCCTGGCTATATCGACGTTGGCAAATGACACAAACTTTTTATTTTAATCGAAAGTGATTTAAACAGCAGTGTTTTTAGAAATGATTAAATGACTTTAAGTTGTACCTAAAGAGACATAAAAAATTTCTAGTTGGCTTTTTTACTGCTATGTAGAAGACGATTTGCTAGCACAAACAAAACAATTATTACATCTTATTAGCTAATTTTATTTTACTTATATATTATTAATACTTGTTTACACAATTGTAGCTCAACCTGAAGATTTGACACTATTAAGCAACTAAGTTGACTAATTATGAGCTTGTTTAAGACAATATTTTTTACAGTCGAACTGACCTGAAAATGTATTTTAATTTTGGTTAAGCTGATATGTTTAAATTTTATTTTTATGATTAAAATTGTTAATAAAAATTTAAATAATTTAGTGTTTAATTTGATAGATTAAAAAAATTGCCAGAAAAATACCGAATATAATTTATTTCTAATCACATATTGATTGAAAAGATAAAATAAAGTTACTAAAACAAGAGTATGCAAAATTAACTAGTTATAATAGGATCACCTTTAGTATAGGTGGTCCAACACGTGATGTAACATTTTTAGCCAATCATTGGGATTATAAATGCTCTTTACCCTTCAAAACCCCTGTCTCTAACCAGCCAAATGGCACTAGAAGATCACGTGCCTGAGTGGGCCACCTATACTAAAGTTCAACCGTTATAATATATTTTATGATATGCACTAGATTATATTTTAAATATAACTGATATCAGATTGTCAAGTAAAACCAAGATTAATTTCAATGATTTATAATAAATCAGTTAATTGCAAGTTTTTTAGATTTGCTATGAGCCAGACAATTACTAAACTTTTTAAATATTGTTATCTTAACATTTTCGCTTACTTAAACGGTAATATATTTCTTTTATTGGAATTAATTTATATTCATAATCAATATCGTTATAATAAGATTCACTATATGTATCATATCGTTCTACGTAATATGCATTAATTATAAAGAAACATTCTGAATCGGTCACACCAAATTTTCCAATTCTAGGTTCAATATTCCATTTTATTGGGTTACTGTCATTCAAATCATAACA
>JANBSE010000090.1:0-21487 GCA_027578475.1 Coemansia sp. RSA 2607
TGGCAGCTGGACGCGAAGGGCGTGTCGTACCTGGACCAGATGATTGGCAACTGGGTGCTGCTCGTGATTTCGCTGGGACCGATGCTATACGTGGTGGTGACGCTGAAGGACCACTCTGAGGACGCGCTGCCGGCCGACACGGTGGTCAAGGGCAACGGCGGCATCGTTGAGGTGTACGGCGAGACTGTTGACGACAGCACGCGGTCGGCAACGCAGCTGTCGGGCGAGGAAAAGGCGCAGCAGTACGTAGTTTAGCAGCAACAAACGGTGATTAAATTATAATTGACTAAGATTTATGGTGTATGCAACATACATGTCAGTGCGCGGCGGCGCGTATGTGGCGCAGCACGTCCTTGCGCGTCAGCAGGCCGAGCAGGTGGGCACCGTCCTCAGCGGTGACGAGGATCAGACGCGGGCCCAGCTTGCAGAAGATCTCGACGGCGGTCTCGGCAGGCATGTGCGGGCGCACGGTGACGGGGCTGGGGCCCAAGGCGTCGGTCAGGCTGACGACGTCGGTGCTTGTACCAGCAGCACGTGCACGCACACATGCGACGGCTTCCGTCGACGCGTAGCCGACGAGACGCAGGTCGTGGTCGTTGTCAACGACGGGGAAGCCGCGCACGTCGTGACGCGCCGCGTCGTCAAGTCGGGCATCCAGCGCAGCACGCGACAGCGCGGCCAGCGGCAACACAACGACGTCATCGACGGGGCGCATGATGGCAGCCACCGGCAGGCGCGCACGGCCGGGCTCCACGCTGAGCTGGCTGACGGCGTCGATATCGGCGTCGTCCAGCAGCGGCAAACCGTTGAGCAGCACGAGCTGCTCGGAAACGCCGCCCTCAACAACGGCGTCCCCGACGACGCGCGCCACCATAACCACGACCATCGTCGGCACGACGAAGCTGAGAGCGCCGGTCAGCTCGTACATGATGACGACCACGGCGACGGTCACCTTGGTGACGCCGCACATGGCGGCGGCGGCGCCCAGGAACGCGTACGTGGCCGGCGTCACGCAGGGTGAGTCCGGCGCGCAGTGCGCGAACATCCGCCATGTGGGGTGCGTTTGCTGCAGCGACTGCGCAAGCACGCCGACCAGCCGCCCGAACGACGCGCCGATCGCCATGCTGGGCACAAAGATACCGCAGGGCACGCGGCAGCCGTACGCCAGCACCGTGCCGACGGCGCGGATCACCGTGGCGCCCAGCAGCGCCCACCCGACGCCATGCTGCGTGCACAAAGCGTGCGGCATGCCGTCCTTGCACTCCTGCAACAGCTCGCCCAAAAGCTCCCCCATGTCGCGGCGCGTAAAGCGGTTGGCGTACGCCACGGCGCCCGTGGCCAGCGCCAGCACGGCGGCCTCCATCACACCGTGGTCGCGCAGGTGGCGGCGACGGAAGCGCGCCACGTGCAAGTTCAGCCGGACGCACGTGCCGCCGTACACGCCGCCGAACACGCCCAGCAGCGCGAAGAACGGCAGCTCGACGAAGCGCCAGTCGCGCGGGTACGCCGTCTGAAACAGCACCAGCTTGCCCGTCCAGAACGGGTCCATCGCCTGCAGGCTGACCGTGGCCAGCAGGGCGCAGAGGAAGCTGCGCCACAGCGTGCGTCGCGCCAGACGCGTGCTCAGGTCCTCCAGCGCGAACAGCACGCCGCCGATCGGCGCGCCGAACGCCACCGCCACGCCCGCCGCCGCGCTGGCCGTCACCACCTCGCGCATTGCCGCCGCGCTGCGCCGCAACCGGCCGAACCTCTGCGCCACCACGCTGCCGACGCAGCACCCCATGTGCACCGCCGGGCCCTCCTTGCCGACGCTCAGCCCCGACCCCACCGCCAGCGCCAGCCCCACGCTCTTCATCGCCAGCGGCCACGCGCCCAGGAACCCGTCCATCACAAACCCGCCCAGGATAGCCTTGATCTCCGGCAGACCCGACCCCGCCGCCAGCGGCGCGTAGCTGCGCACGAGCTGCGCGCACGTGGCCGCCATCACCGTGCCCAGCGCAACGAACATTGTCCACCGCACAACCGCGCTCTGCACGCCCATGGCAGAGTCCCACGTGCGCCACGCAGCGCACGCCTCCGCAGAGTCGTGCTGCCAGCAGCAGAACTTGCGGTTCAGCCACCACCCGTGCGCACACACCCCCAGCTTCATGTCGCTCAGCCACTCCGTCACAATCGAGATCAGCGCTGTGATCACCCCGATCACCACCCCAGACACACCCACCACCGCCCACGGCGTAATCCCAGCGTACGCCGCGCCCCACCACGTGCGCTGCGTCTGCTGCTGCTCCTCTTTGTGCCATGCGCGGGAGCGCGCCGTGTCGGCCATCCAGTCGATTGTCGTGAACTCGTCAAACCGAGCCGTCGACTTGCTCTCGTCCATCGTGCATGTGCAAGGAAGGATTGAGTAGAGTTGTTATTGCAGAAAGTAAATGTAGATTATGAATTTGAAAAGAAAAAGAAAGAAAAAAGAGTAAGAAGGATACGAAAGGTTCTGTTATGTAACTGCCACAGAAAAAGAAAAGAGAGCGAAAGAGATGAATGAATATTTAACAGCTTCTGTACACAGAATGTATGCTAATCGCTTGTCCACGCACAACCCACAAGTATGGGTCAGGCATATTCTTAAAAAAAAATTAATACGCGCATCGGCTTAATGCTCCCACCTCCCTCAAACTACATGCCAACCTACAGGGCTGGCAAAAAGTTTTGAGAAACGACACGTAAATATTTTAATATTTCTATACGCTTTCAAATATTTTTAACATCCACGTTATAAAATATTACAACTTGGTTTAAACAAGTATTTGTGTTGCTGCACTGAAGACAACTGAAATCAGAGTTTTAAAGACTTTTTCGAGTGTCAAAATTAAAATAAATTTATTTTCCACAGACCGCGTTTAATAGTTTTATTCATTTTAATATTGCGCAAGACAAAACCAGACAGTTACACAACTTTTTAAAAAAAAATATAATATTTGATAAAAGAAAAAACTTCTTATTTATTCATTTTACTATCAAGACAATGGAGTATCAATCTATACTTCTGTTTACTGCGGCTAAATCTTTCTATTCAAAAAAAATTTTTACCCAATAGTAGAGCATACTTACTACATTTTGACTGTTTGTTGTTATGTATTTATCAAGTATTAACTTTTTAGTGTATTAACAAAGACTCTAATTTTTATAGAGTAAATGCCCAAGTCTGGTATTTAAACTTTTATAAAATATTTAGATTTATGTACTTGCAAATATAAAACAAAAAACATTTTTAAATATTGTGTAATACGCTTTATGTTGTGTAAAAATATTTATTGTTTGAATAAAAAAATATTTTTTGTTGCAGCTTGAAATAAAGATTAATTTATTTTTAATAATTTTTTGGAAATGCATTTTATAAACCATTAAATTGTTCTTCAATTACTCTCAAATTATCATCTAAAATTTGGTTAAATAATATTAAAGCATGTTACATAAAAGAATTGCTAAAAATTATTAGTTGTATCATAAAAATTAAATTATATTTTTGATATAAAAAGTAAATTTTCGGTACCTATCTTATAGTACTGTAAAAGCTAATAACATAATTACTTTTTATACTACCTTATTTGTGCGTTTTTATGAAGTTATACTTTGTCTATATATTTATTACTTTAAATAATATTTTTAATGAGATATGTCAGAAAAATTAATACATTTCATTCTTCTTCAGTATCTGACTGCGAAGCAAGCATTTTCTGGACATATAGATAATTTAATGAAGCAAAGGTATCACTTATAAAGTCAAATTTAAAATTGCTGGCAAGATAATTTTTTAAAGTTTCTTTAACTATGCTTTTTAGAGTATAAGTATATTCCATGGTTGATAAATGACTTGAGTTTATTTCACCAGTTAAATCAGATTTGAAATTTATAAATATATCATTAATAATTTTTTTACTTTGTGCTTTGTAAAAACCGGTTTTAAAACAACTATCAATAATTTTATAAATATGTGTATCACCAGTGATTGCATCTAAATTATTATTAATTTGCTTATTATAAATATCAGTAACCATTATTTTATATGTGTCAGCATCAATTCTATTAAGAATAACACAAGATGATAATAGTGATAATATGTCATTTACTATTGGGCTATTTATATCATTATTAATATAACAACTGTATAATTTTGAAAATATAGAATTTTTAACAACAGTGTCGTTTTTATCATATCTAATTCCAAGAATATTGTGGCTAACACTTTTTATAAGATTATCTTTTACTATATATTGTATTATAGTAGAAAGTGTTGGTAAGTCGTTACGGTATTCTTCATATAAATAATTAATATGAAATTCTGTAATATCAATGTCACAATCTTTATTAATATCATTTCTATTAAATTTACTTGTGCTGTCTATTATATTATTATTGTAAAACATTTTAATATTAGATATAAATTAGTAATGTAGAAAAAACAATCCTAGTGCATGCAACAAACTAGCATTTTATATTATAATTTTTTTAATTTTTCTACTTTTTTTTTTATATTTTTTACAATTTCTATTTTTTTAAAAAAATGCATTGTCTGCAAAAAAAATGTTAAAGTCTTTTAATTTATTTTAAAAAAATATAACTACTATTTTATTAGTTTTAAAATTTTAATACAACAGCACAGAGTTTTTGTTCAATAGTAATAGTAAAAGCCTTTTAAAAAACAACGTATATTAAACGTTTTTGTACCATTTTACAAAAACATTTAAAAAGAATATCTGTAAGCTATTACATAAAGAAATTTGCAGTTTTATTGTAAAAAGCTATTGTATTTTAATTAGAAAATAGGTTAATACAAGAATGATTGACATGAACGATTAATACAGTGGCAGAAAAATGAATCAACCTTTTTTACATTTGACATTAGTGAGTAATATTTCAACAAGTAACAAAGGTAGAGACAAAATATTTTTAATTTATGAAACACCTATTGTTGTGGTACATGTTGCAAATAGAATCACGTGTTTAGCTTTACTCTATACAAAGTTATGGGCATTTGAAAATGACCTTAGCATTGATACACTTTTTCCTGCTGTTGTAAAAATATTAAGTTTAATATACTAAAATCATTTAATCCTACATTAAAAGCCCTTTGTTAAAACTAATTTGTGACTAACAATCAGACCCATTGCCTGTTACTATTTGACATATCTTTTTGGTGATTGTGTATTATGTTTCCACATTTCTTACCCAGTGTTTGTTCACACCAATAGGCAGTCACATATCATAGCACTACCAGAAATTCTTGATCATAACTCATATGACATTATTAATTTTCAATATTATATACTGTGCAAGCTACCTATTAATATTAAATGACTGCTCAGTTTGTGATCCCTGAAGTAATTTTGTGCTATGCATAGTGTTACAATTCTGAAAATCAACATTTAATCAATTGTAATTTCATAATCAGTCAATTAAAAAAATTAAAATCACATAAGTGATTGTTTATCTGGTGATGCTGGTTGTGTGTGTTTTTGTTTTAGTTAATTTAGTCACTTCTCACAACAGTGATACAGCTTGAAAGTTTAACGTTTTTATCTTTAAACATGTCTGTTTTTCAAACATGGCACTATTTTGTTTTTACAGCGTCATTTTTCTAGCTGTAAATAAGTATATTTATACCATACAGACTGATATTAGTATGTTTTAATTTTACAACAAATATTCAGGTGACTATATTGCATTCTTTATTGACATTTGTTTAATTAAAATGCTCACACATATTAGTTGAAAAAGACTAATGTTTCTTTATTCTTAGATTAAAACACCAATTCTTTGCATATAAGACATTGTGTTTTATAATAAGATCCATACACGTGAAAAGCTACTTTTCAAGCAATTTGGCAACATTTGCTTGTGTTTTCATTTTTCCAGCAATTTAAATATGATTGCAAGTTAGCCTACCCCACACAATAATTTTTAATTGGTAGCCTAGTTTTGCAACAAAGTTCTTATAAAACAGTCAATCATCAAAATAATACACTGTGGCTATACTTAGGTTAAGTTTTGTTATGATTTTTCAGGAGCTACCACCACTGTGGTATTGCTAAGAGATACATATCTTATTTTATTTTTATGTCAGGGAAGTGATTAGATAAATGGGTCAAAATGCATAAAGTGAGTAGTAATACATGCAGAGTATGCATGGTTGTTAAATAAAAAACTGTTACTTAGATTTATGCTTACTAATTTAATTAAAGAAACAATTATTATTTTTTTCTAGAGTAGCAGGAAAAAGTGTATCAATGTTCACTTCGTTTTTAAATGCCCATAACTTTGTATTTAGTAAAGCTAAGCACGTGATTCTATTTGCAAATGGTACTCACACAATAGGGTTTTCAAATAAAATTAGCCACATCTTATTAGCTTGACTACATGCTGAGATATTACTCCTCAAAGTCAAAAGTTAAAAACATTGATACACTTTTACCTGCCACTGTATGTTGATTTTCAGAATTGTAACACCAAGCATAACACAAAATTACCTCAGGAACGGCAAACTGAGCAGTTATTTAAAATTAAAAGATAGCCTGCACAGTCTCTAGAATTGAAAATTAATAATGACATGTGAGTTATGGTCAAGAATTTCTGGTAGTGCCATGATATGTGACTGCCTATTGGTGTGAACAAACACTGGCAAAGAAATATGGAAACATAATACACAATCACCAAAAAGATATGTCAAATAGTAACAGGCAATGGGTCTGATTGTTAGTCACAAATTAGTTTTAACAAAGGGCTATTAATGTAGGATTAAATGATTTTAGTATATTAAACTTAATATTTTTACAACAGCAGGAAAAAGTGTATCAATGCAGAGGTGATTTTCAAATGCCCATAACTTTCTAGTTAATTAAGCTAAACACGTGATTCTATTTGCAAAATAAACTGCCACATTGGACCTATAAAATAAAGTTAGGCACTTCTTATCAACTTGACTACTTGCTGAGATATTACCCCTCAAAATCAATAGTCAAAAACATTGATACACTTTTACCTGCCACCGTATATAGGAGACAGGAAATAATTTATTGCTAGATTTAAAGCAGGACACTGTGTTTTGACAACTATGGCATATATAGTGCTGGCAAAAAATTTGAGGAATCAACACCAAAACAATTGAATATCTCAATTCATTTTTAACTATTATAAACATTGAGGTCATAGATTTTTATTATTTAGCTTAAAAACGTATTTAACTTGCTGGACTGAAGACAATTGCAATCGGAGTTTTCAGACTTACTTGAGTGTTAAAATTGACAAACTTTAAGTTACACTGACTGCGTTTACAGCTTAAATTTACTTTAATTTTGCGCAATGCAAAACTCAACAAGTAAATTACTTAACTTAACATTTTTGTAAATTTATATGGTCATTTGGTGTAGAAAATAACAAAATCCAACTTCATAATATCTGATTTTAATATTAAGTCAATTGAGTAAAAAAAACTACGCTTTTGATTTATGCAGCTTAATCTTTTACACAAAAAAATATTATTTGTTTTCACTTAACAGTGGTGCATATGTGCTTTATTTGAAGTGTTTGTCGGCATGTTTTTTAAGTATTGACAAATAAATGAAGTATTTAAGATTAAAATTTATATTGAGTAAATGCTAAAATTTGGTAAAAACTAAATAATAAATATTTTGATTAAATCATTTGCAAATTTAAAACAAAATGCATTTATATAAAGTGTGTTATATGTTGTGTGTTGTTTTAAAATATTTCAAACTTTAAAAAAGTATTGCTTGTTGCTGCCCAAAATAAAGTTTATTTATTAAATTTTTATATTCAATTAATTTTGTGATTGCATTTTAATATGTATAATAACAATTTTATAATTCTTACATAATTTTTTAAAAAACTAGTATAATTATGTTCAATTAAGTTTTACCAAAAAATTGCTAAAAATTTGTAGTTGATTTATTAAAAAACAATTTATTTTTTTATGCAAAAAAAAGATTTTTTTTGCCAGCCTTGTAAGTAGAATAGCAAAATTATAATTATTTTATTCTTTTAACTTTTTTATTTTTAAATAACATTATAAAAACCTTAAAAGTAAGAACGGCTGATATCAAATTAATACATTTGAACAGTCTCATAATTGCTCAATTTTTTTAAACAATCAAAAAATTATTTATTTTACAATAATATTTTTTAATTTAAATAACGATATCTCGATTCTTCTGGTAACACACACATAATATTGTAAATTAAAAGGTTAAGATCTTTTATTTTTAATTTAATATTATATTCTCTTTTCATAAAAAGTTCAAAGTTATTTTCGACATTAAATGCAATTAAATATAAATTATACAATGGTGCATCTAAATAAATTATCCATTGGTCTAATAACATTTTTTTATTAAGATAATTTGGGTCAATTTGTTCGTATGCACACGCAAGAATACATTGAGTTTCATTACTTACTTTTTTGTCTATATTATATTTCAAGTTGACCAAATTTTCAAAAGTATCTTTAAATTTTTGTGATATTAAAGAAATACCCCTTTCAGAATCTTTTTTATAAATGCAAACACAAGATTCTATATCATTTATAAATTCAAAAAAAAAGTTTTCTGTAATCATATTCAATAATTTGCAATTTTCTACTGAAAATATTAAAATTATACTAACATACGTCTTTTTATACCATTTAATTTTATTGCTAAAATATTTTTACGTTTAAAAAAATTTTAAAATTCATTTACAGCTTTGAATTGTTTTATAATAAAATTTTATATTATAAAAAAACATTTTACACAATTCTTTAGCAAACATTTTTTTATAAATCATTGTCTTTTTTTTTTTATCATTTTATTAATTGTTAAATTTTTACATTATCACAATAAAAAGGGTTAATATATTAAATATTTTAAAAAACAAGTTGTTTTGCACGAATATTTAAAAGAAACAATTTGTCTTACACAAATATTTAAAAGAAACAATTTGCCTCACACAAATAATAAAAACACAATTTGTCTTACAAAAATAATTAAAAGAAACAATTTGTCTTACACAAATAATTTAAATTTTTTGTTTGTAAAAAACATTTTATATTAATTTTCTTTATATTTTTAAATAAAAAAATATATTTATTTTTGAATTATATCTAATAAGATTAAAATGTTTTTTAAAATAAATTTTATTTAAAAGAATCGGCTTGTTTTACACAAATAATCAAAAAAAACTTTTTTGTAAGACATTGATATTTTTTAATTCTTTTTAACAATATTTTTATTCTAATTATTGCAAAGTTTAATAAAATTAAATTTTTTATATATACGGTTCTTGACAAAAATAATTTTTCTTTTTTATATAAAATTTTATTATTAAGAAAGCAATTTTATATTTATGTAAAACCATATTGATTTTATTTTTAAAAGCAAAAATTTTAAAATGAATAATTTTTTAAAATTTTTCAATTAATTGTGATGTCTGTTATTTAATTATTTTTAGGTTAATATTTTAATATATATTTTTATTAACATTAATTTTTTAAAATAGAAATTTTAGTTTGATGCCGGAATTACTAAAGTAAGTTTGTCAAAATAAAAGCAATTTAAGTTTTTACAGCAAAAAAACCTATTTTGACTAAATAGGTTTTCAAAATGATCGCCTCTTATAAAATGACACTTTTGCCCCATTTTCAAACCCCCTTCACAAATAGTTTGACCTTGGGACTGTTTTTGCTTGAGATGGGCTAACCATGTGAGTCAGTAAAGCAGGATTAGTATTCAGCTCAATGAATATATTAAGGGAACCTCTAAATGTCGAAAAAATTACAAAGAATGTCGAACACAAAAAAAATTCTATTGGCTGCTCACAGCACATGATTGTACTTTTTAACTTATGGTTCTGTTCATATTTAATAATAAAATTACTTATTGCACTGCACGAAACCTTTCTTCTAAGCATTTAAATCCACTTTTCATCATTTGTTAAATCAATTCTACTAATTATTGTTATTTCTTCTAAACGCCCTTAAATGTTAGGCTGCTTTCTAACCCCTACAAATGTCAGCCTCCCTTCTAACCCCACCAAGGATTAGCTGCCCTTCTAACACCACCAAGTGTTTGTGTCCTTTCTAACCCCTACACATGCTGGCTGTTTTTTTAACTCCTACACTCGCTAGATTATCTTGACAATATTTAATTGTGAATAACAAGACTAAAAATTATTTTTTTAATATTTCAAATAGTTTCAGACAAACTTATCTCATAAGTTCGTCTTTCATTATTTTTATGTAACCATTGCCTGGTGCTTACATGCTATCTAGTCAAGTTCATTTAAGGAGGCATGTACAATTCTGGCATTATTTCGAGATGTACATGCTTGTCTTTTGAACAAGCATGACCAATCACAGCTACTCTTACTCCAATTTACAGTGGCAGGTAAAAGTGTATCAATGTTTTTAACTTTTGACTTTGAGGAGTAATATCTCAGCAAGTAGTGAAGTTAATAAGAGATAGCTAAATTTATTTGAAAGCCCTATTGTGATAGTACAATTTGCAAATAAACTCACGCGATTAGCTGTGTTAAGTCCAAAGTTATGGGCAATTAAAAATGACCTAAACATTGATACACTTTTTTCTGCTGTTTCAAATATAATAAATTAAATAAATAAATTATTTAATCCCACATTAGACGCCCTTTGTTAAAACTAATTATTGAGTAACAATTAGACCCAATGCCTTTTACTATTTGACATATCTTTTTGGTGATTGTGTATTATGTTTCCATATTTTTTACCCAGTGTTTGTTCACACCAATAGGCAGTCACATATCATAGCACTGCCAAAAATACTTGACCATAACTCACATGTCATTAGTAATATTCAATTTTAAAGACTGTGCAGGCTACCTTTCAATCTTAAATGACTGCTCAGTTTGCCATTCCAGAAGTAATTTTGTGCTATGCTTGATGTTACAATTCTGAAAACAACATTTATTTTCTTTTAATGTCGTAATCAGTTAATTAAAAATTAAGATTACATTAATGATTGTTTATCTAGTGATGCTGGTCATGTGTGTTTTGTTTTAGTTAATTTAATTATTTCTCTCACCAGTGACGCAGCTTTAAAGTTTAATGTTTTTATCTTTAAACATGTCTGATTTTTTAAACATGGCCCTATTTTGTTTTCACAGCATCATTTTTCCAGCTGTAAACTAGTATATTTATACCAAACAAATTGATATTAGTATGTTACAATCTCAAAACACATCTCCAGTTGACTAGAGTGCATTCTTTATTGACATTCACTTGGTCAAAATTCTCAATCATATTTATTGTAAAAGTCTAACAATTCTTTATTCTTAGATTAAAACACCAATTCTGTGCATTAAAGTCATTGGTCCTATGTTAAGATCCACACATGTGAAAAGCTACGTATCAAACAATTTGGCAACATTTGGTTGTGTTTTCATTTTTCCAGTTATTAAAATATGATTGCATGATAGCCTACCCCACACTATAATTTTAGGTTGGTAGTCTAGTTGTGCAACAAAGTTCTTGGAAAACAATCAGATATTAAGATAATACTCTGTGGCTATACTTTGGTTAAGTTTTGTAATAATATTTCTGGTGCTACTACCAGTATAGTATTGCTAATAGATACAATTCTTACTTTATTTTTATGTCAGGAATACGATTAGATAAATGGGTTAAAGTGCAATAAATAAATAGTAATACATGCAGAGTATCTAGTTTTGTTGAATAATAATTTGTTACTTAGACTTACGTTTGTTTATTTAATTAAAGAATCTATTTTTATTATTTTTTAGAGAAGCAGGAAAAAGTGTATCAATGCTCACATCATTTTCAAATGCCCATAACTTTTTAGCCAGTTAGGCTAGACACGTGATTCTATTTTCAACATAGTCTACCACATTGGATCTTTTAAATAAAATTAGCCACCCCTTATTAACTGGACTATATGCTGAGATATTACTCTTCAAAGTCAAAAGTCAAAAACATTGATACACTTTTACCTGCCACTGTAAATGGAAATAATCTTTTTTATCTAAATTACAAGCAGGTATATTATTACCCAAGTCATCTGTCAAAAAACGTAAATACAGTGGCAACAAAAAGTGTATCAATGTTTTTCACTTTTGACTTTGAAGTATACTATCTCCATAAGTAACCAATGTATAATCAAGATGCTCTTTTTATATGAAAGCCCTATTGTGATAGTACACGTTGCAAATAGAATCACGTGTTTAGCTTAACTTCATACAAAGTTATGGGCATTTGAAACTGATCTCTGCATTGATATACTTTTTTCCTGCTCATTAAAAATAAAATATTAATTTATTAAAACCCAAAACTAAGGCCAAGTCAAACAATAAATAAATTGTAACAATTAGACCATATGTCTGTTTACTTATAACATTTTGTTTTATTATTTTATATTAGATTTCAGCATTAGATTACCAGTATTCGATCAAGCTATTGGGTAGCAGGCAATCACAACATTACCACTAATTCTCAAGCTCTACCCACAAAGTATTTATTGTAGTCATATGCTACAACTGTGTAGGTTATACTACACTATTAATTAGTTTTTTAAGTAGTCATAAGTATTAAGATATAGTATCATAAATGATGTCAGTATTTCAGTAGATTACCATTAAATCAATTGTAATTCAATGATCAGTTAATCAAAAATTAAGATTTCATTGCATATTATACTTAAGGTTAATCTGGCACTTTGTGATTTTGATTTATAAAATTTAATTAACTTCTCTAACTGTAATGCAACTCCAAAGTTTGATGCTTTTATTGTCATCTATGACTGTTTTTCTAACATGGCACTGTTGATCTTTCCCATCGTCTTTTTTCAAGTGGTAAAAATGCTTAAACAAACTTGATACACTAATATTAATATTATTAAACAATTAACCACCTTTTAAGCTATCTAGAACCCAGTTATTGTTGACATTTGCATAGACAAAAAATTTCCTACATACTTTGATAAAAGATGCAGTTTCTTTAGGCAAAGGTTTGAACTCTATTCCTTTCCATAATACAAAAAAGGTATTATGCCAAGGTCCACAGACATATAAAGCTTTTACGTAAGCAAATTGACAATCTATACTGCAGTATCTTCACCTCTATGTATTTAAAAGTGATTACACTGCAGTCAGTCTAATTGAATTAGCTCTGAGTGGTTGTCTGTTTTTGCAATAAAATGCATTGTATGTAGTTTAATAACACTGAACTGCACTGTAGCAATGGATTTTACAGTTTTTACAACATTTTTTCTGTAGCTATTGTCACTCCTGATGAGCTGGAAGGCTCTGTTTTTAGTAATTTTGCTAATATTTTTTATGACAGGTATAATAAATCAAAAAGTTGTAAAATAAGTCATGTTACAAACAATTTATGTAAATAAGTTTATTTGGTTAAGCTATTTAAAGAATGGTTGGATGAAAAATATTAATGAAACAAATAATAATATTTTTTATGAGCGGGAAAAAAGTGTATCAATGCAGAGGTCAGTTTCAAATGCCCAAAACTTTGTATAGAGTAAAGCTAAACACGTGATTCTATTTGCAGAATATACTATCACAATAGGGCTTTCAAATAAAGTTAACTACCTTTTTTAACTTGAATACTTGTTGAGATATTACTCATCAAAGTCAAAAGTTAAAAACATTGATACAGATTTTCCTGCTACTGTATAACAATGCTAAGGCTATTTTTCAAAAATTTATACTTTTTTATTTATTACAACTAAACACGTGGTTTTAATTGTAACATTTACTATGACAATATAGCTTTTATATAAGAATAGCAGTTTGGTTTTATCAAGTTTACTTATGGGGATAATACTTTTTAAAGTCAAATGTAAGAAATATTGATACACTTTTTGTTGCCACTGTAATTTAGTTTACGTTTTGTGTAGGAATTATTTTAAAGAACTGTGTTTATAAACCGGTAAGTAAGTTGTATTGTTAAATTGCTATGCAATGTTTAATGTTATAAAAACGTTATTAAAGAGAGTTCATAAAAAATTGACTACGTAAACTATGTATTATCTAATTACAAATAATCAATTAAAATATGTAATTATTAAAAAGTATTTTGCTAATACAAAAATATTATAATATTTTTAATTTATGTAAAGGAATTTAAAAGAAACATATAATACAAAACAAATATTGTTTTTCTAAATTGTGCATTATAACTTTAATATATATTTTTTTGAATGAAATTAAAAATAAAAATCTTTTTACATTTTATAATTTAAGTTAAAGGTTTTGAAAGCAAAATATAATACAAAACAAATATTGTTTTTTAAATTGTCCATTATAGTTTTAATAAATATTTTTTTAATGATAATAAAAAATAAAAAACTTTTTACATTTTTTAATAAAAGTAAAAGGTTTTAAAAAAAAATATAATACAAAACAAATTTATTTGTATTGTGCAATATAGTTGTAATATATATTTAATTTTTACAATACTAATAAAAAGTAAATATTTTTTTACATTTTTTATTTGTTGTATTATTTTTTATAAAAAAATTCTTAAATGTTTAAATAAATTAAACGGTTAATATAATAGACACTAAAATTATTAAAAAGCTTTATACATAAAAAAAAAGTAATGTATTAAATTTTAGTAAATAAAATACTAAAATCATACGGGCGTCATTTGTACTTTTTGTTTAAAATTTTAGCATACATCTAAAATAGTTTAAAACGCAAATTGTAATGCCTTAAAAAGACTTGAGATATTCTTGTCAAATTTAATGCCAAAGTATACATTTCAAAAAATTCAGCTTATATTTACAATCATTATTATTAACTATAAATGACAATAATAGCTATTATAGCAAAAGTCAATATGTGCAAATAAATAAATTATATGGTTTACCTATAGGTATAGATAATAATGATGTGTACTACCAACCACAATTGAATAATAATCACATTGTAGATGAGGACCTGGGTATAGTTACTCGTTTTGATTATAGCATGGAGTATTTAAAATTGTTTGATTCATCATTTTGTCATGATAAAAATAAAATTTCTATTGGTTATTACCAAAATTTTTATTGTAATAACAAAGAGCTAGTGGATAACAAAATTATATTTTTAAAAAAGATATTTTTATATAAAGAACACACTAGTTACATAGAAAGTAACAATGAAATCAATTATGACTTTCTAAATACCAATCTTAAAATCCTAGCTTTATTCATACTGTTTAATGATGTTGATTTAAATAAAATTTGTATTTCTAACTTTCTTGAACAATATTTTGTTGTATATAGTTATTGTTGTCCTAATTTACCTTAGCTATAAAATTGACAAGTGTTCAACTCATCAGTTGGCTCCCACTGTTGCCAATTGGTACCACACAATTTTGCTGAGCAGAACGATTGATAATGTCATAACCGTTGTTCTGTTGGAGATTGGCGAGCCAGGCGAAATAATGGGTTGGGCAGCAACAATTGTGGTCTGCCCAGTTACATGCAAGAGACGTAAACAAATTGACAAGGTGAAAGACGAAAGCAACAGGTATAAAAAGCTGCCGCTAAATGGATGATCTTGCAAGAAACTCAGTGAATCTTATTGCAAAGATTATTGTTATAGCAATTGGAATATCATACATCACTGGTCTTTCCCTCACTCGCTAGTGACATGTACACCCTCTCTTTTTAGTCATCGGTGCAATCTGCGCACCTGACTCTACTTTCTCTTCTTTCTGTTTAGGCGTCAACTCGCACCTATTGTCAGTCATAGGCAGATACACTTTCTACTTATTTTTTTCTATTATTTTCAGTGTGGTTTAATGGTTGCTCTGCTATCTTTCCACACATGTTCAGACATATATAATCACTAAAAATACATTAAATCTTATATTATAAATATAACTGAGACTGTGGTGCTGCGTGCCACAACAGCAGAAATGCAGTCACTCAGAAGAGCTATGGCAGAGCTTCTTGACATGGTTAAGATATTAACAGATATTTACTAGGAGACCGGCAGTGTGGATGTAAACATGGTTACGTTTGGACTGATGATAATTGAACCGGCATCATTTGCTGACATGTGCAGTGGCGGACCAATGGCAACAACGAGTCAGCTTGAACAAGCTGCACACACGTGATACTGTCTATTAAAATGTTTTATTAACACTGTTGACTACCAATTTATATTTAAAATAAACTATAATTTATACAAGCTGCTAAATATACTGACTTCTTTATATATCATTATGTGATAAACTTATAAAATAATTATTTCTAAAAATTACGGTGAATTCTACATTTTGTGTTTGATTACTAATTAACATAGCGGTTAGCCGGCAGGCTAACCGGAAGATTGGGTTAAGCCCCTTTTCCGGGGTCTGGATTCTTTATTTTTCCGAAAACCAAAACAATAACAATCCCTTTCTCTTCGGGTCCTTGAGAATAAATTTTTGCTTGTGAGACTGTTGACTGCCGGGCGCCGCCGTTTCTAAGGTGTGGGACGGGCGGGCACCCAATCTTCCAGTTAGCCTGCCGGCTAACCGCTATGTTAATCAAGATTAACAGGGATTAGCCGCCAGGCTAACCTCCAGATTGGGTTCGTTTTCCGAAAGGCGGGGAGAGGCGGGTAACAGTGGCGAGGCCCGTCTGGGCTTACGCTTTTTCCCGTTTACAATGTATTTAAACACCGTATCCGTGTGCGTCGACCATCCACCTTTGAACTGGATCTCGCGCACCGGCATCCCCTTTTCTGCGTAGTCATTTGCCGCAACCGCGCGGAGCTTATGCGGTGTGTCGTCAATGTCGCAGTCTTTGAAGAAGCGGCGTATCCATGCCGCTGCCAGATCCTTACCCGAATTTCTACATTCCGGGTCCGATATGAATATGGCGTCCTCCGCGTCCCATTCCCTGGCTTCCAGTGCCCAGTCGAGGTAGTCGAGGAGGGCCTGGTAGGTGCACACGTAACCCAGCTGCGGTTTCTTGTGCAGTACCGCCTCCATTTCGCGGTACGTTTTTGTGTATGGGCAGCGGATCTTAATGCTGCCAGCCGATCTGTCTATATGTATGTTTTTATACTGTAGGGACCCGATTTCGCTGATGGGTCGCCAGACCGTCTCCAGCGCCAGTAGAATTACTGCGCGCGTGCCCAAGCGGCGGGGTGTCTGGTCCAGATCGCTCCACTGAGACAGGCGCGCACGTAGCGTGTCTCCAGTCCACTCAATCGTCTTTCGTTTGACGCCACGCGCACGGGCGGATGTAGCCGCGCGCGTCTTCTTGATCTTGCGGATCATAGGAAACTTCCCTGGCTGGGGGTCCTCACCAGTGATCTCTGTCCATACAGAGTTTACTGCCGCAATGAGTTGTTTGAGGACGCCCGGCCCACCTGGTGTGACTACCATGCATCGCGCCAGGTTTATCATAGAGATCGCCATGGGATCGACGCGTTGGCGGTCACACCAAGTGATCCACTTGTTCCACGCCGAGTCATATGCCGCGTCCGTAGCCAAGGCACTGGCTGCCAGGATGTCATCGGCAGTGCGCTGCGATACTTCGCGCTTAGCGAGCAAGTCCCTGATAATGTCCAGGCGACGTAGTCCCACTGCCTTCCTCTTATCTTGAATAAAATTGGTGTTTTCACTGTCATTTCCAACAGTAACGGCCACCACCACTGTGTCTGCCACCTGGGCGTCACCAGTGTTACCGTCGCGCGGTCCTCCGCGATCTTCCGCAGGACCTGAGGCAGCAGTTTCCAGGGCGGATGGAGAAACAGCCCTGGTCGGCGCCAGTTCTGTGTGAATGCGTCCGTCGCCGCCGCCTGTGGATCCGGGAATCAGGTCCAGTATGTCGGTAGGAGTGCGCTCTCCCTGTCCGCAAACGCATCCACTCGTAGTGGTGGGAGCTGCGCCTGCAACCGTTTGAACGTTGCCTGTGGGATCATCACGTCGTGTGGTGCCCGGTGTGCGCGACTCTCTGCGTCGGTGGCTACGTTCAGTACGCCTGGCAGGTACACGGCCCGTACCTGGACTCCGTGATCTGCCGCGATGTCGGCTATACAGATTGCTGACATCAACAGCTCGGGGTCGGCGGTTCCGCCGCTCCGGTTGACGTACTTCTTCGCCGTCGTGTTGTCTGTCTGTATTACCAGACAGTGGCCCCTGCACTTGGGCGCTAACATCGTGACGGCGTACTCGATCGTGAGCAACTCCTTCACATTGATGTGAAGGCGTTGCTGCGTCGGCGACCAGGTGCCCCTAGTTCGCAGCAATTGCGAGACCACTCACCAACCCGTGTTGGAGGCGTCGGTCTGTATCTCGATCTCCGGGAGCTGTTTGTCCCGGATCGGCAACGCATGGTGGTGTGGCAAGTGGTCGAGCCACCACTGCAACTCCTGTCTCGCCTCTAGCGAGAGACTCGTCTCGCGCTCCCAGTTCTGTGTGCTCGCTAGTGCGCGGGCTAGGCAGGTCTGGAGGCGGCGTACCCGTAGCAGCGCCTGGCCGACTGCCGGCATCACTGCTACCATTGCGCCTATTATCGAAGCCAGTTTCCTGGCCTGTATCGTTGGTGCCTGGAGGACGCGGTGTGCATTCTTGCGCAGGCTCTTGACCTTGGCCAACGGTACCGCTATGCGCATCGTTCTCGTGTTGAAGGAGAACCCGAGGAAATCCTGGATCTGCTTCAGTTCCAGATCCGATTTCGTCTCGTGGACCACAAAGCCTAATGCGGCTAGGTGGTTGCTCATTTGTGCCGCTTGCTTGCGCAGTTCCATCAGGTCCTGGTGGACCAAGCAGCAGTCGTCTAGGTACGACACGAACCGGAAACCCACCGTTCTCAGCGGTTCCAGAGCTGCGCGCATCAGCTTCGTGAAGACCAGCGGGGCTGACGCAAGACCAAACGCCAGGCAGCGGTACATGTACATGCGCCCCATGAACTGGAAGCACAAGTACGGCTGATGGTCCTGGTGCACCGGCACCACCATGTATGCAGAGCGCACATCCAACTTGACCATATAGTCCCCTTTTCGTAGCATTTCCCTCAATGTAGATAGTCCTTCCATCTTGAAATGTTGAACTTGTAGGTGCGCGTTCAAGGGCTTGAGGTTGAGCAGCGGGCGGATCTTGTCCTTCTCTTGGACCGTGAAGATCCTGGACACGAATCGGGCCGATGAGGCGGGTATCTCTACGATTATCCCCTCCTCCAGCTGCGTTGCTACGATCTCTTGAATCGCCGCTGCCTCCTCCGGCGAGTGTGTCGTCGCAGGCAGTCGGGATTGGCGAGGTGCACTGTGGAACTGGAGGCGATATCCTTCCTGGACCACAGTCCGCACCCATGTCGACTGTACCGTCGACCTCCATCGGCTCGCAAACCTCTGGAGCCGTGCCCCTAGCCGAAATCCCGATACAGCTTGGGGTCCCGCGGGCGACCGCGGGAGAGTTACTGCTTGTCGCTGAGGCCCTTGTCCTGGCTGGACTTGGGCTGCGACTGCTTTGGCTGGCCCTGCGATTGGTGTCGTTGGCCGCCTGACTGGTTCCCCTTGTTCTTTCCCTTGCTGCCACGTTTGCCGTTCCAAAACCCCTTGGACTGGCCGGAAGGGCTTGGCTTGGCGCTGGCAGCCGCCTTTGCAGCGGCAACAACGACCTCTCGTTGTTGCGACAGGGCGACCAGCTGCGCGATTGTCTGCTTGTCGTGGAGCATGCGCGTCTCGATCTTGGACTCATCCGGTTGGATGAGCGCCTTGAACTGGGGAATCTTGCCATTGATGGCGTCCACAATCTTATTGGTGTGGATACCAACAGCTGTGACTGCCTGTTTGCAGGACAGGGTGGCGAGCCTGACCAGGGCGTCGAGCTGGTTCCTTCGGTTTGCGGAGTCAGTTCCTGCGTGGAGCGCGAGCGCCAGTTGCAGGATGTAGACTCCCAGGATCCCGTGGAGGGCAATGCCATCGTTTTCACGACGGAGCTGATGGAGTCCTGGAACTCCGGCAGCCGCGACAATGCCTTCCATAGCTCCGAGAGAGAAGCGGGAGATCTTGGTGCGAAATGCTGGCAGCATGGAGAGCTGCTTCTCCACATCGAGTTTCGCGGCGGCGCAGAACTCGAATGTCTTGTTGAAGACCTTGGCGTTGAGAGTGGGGATCCACTCGTCATCGGATCCACTTGCATCGCTGCTTTCGTCTTCCTCTTCTGAGGAGACGGTCCCTGTGGACATGGTGCTAGACTGCGAGGCTCGCGGTGACCCGGCCGGCGTCCATACTTGGTGGTCCACAGCTTGGCTAGTGCGGACCCCGACTTCGCTCCCTTCACCCGCGTTGGTGCCAGCTTCAGACTCGCTAGGAGCTGCTTGCTGGTTGGGCTGGACGCTTTGGGTGACCAGGCGGAGCAGGGTCTGGGCGTCGATGCCCAGAGCGGCGAGTTGGTTGCGGACGAATTGGTCATCAGACATAACGTAGAGAATTTCTTTGGCTGCTATTGTGCAACAATGGACGTGCTTATTAACTATTAACGGTTTGAATCCAAACAATCAGAAAATTTTTCGAGAGGGCCCGAAGAGAAAGGGATTGTTATTGTTTTGGTTTTCGGAAAAATAAAGAATCCAGACCCCGGAAAAGGGGCTTAACCCAATCTGGAGGTTAGCCTGGCGGCTAATCCCTGTTAATCTTGATTAACTGTTTTTATTGCTTCAAACGCTTGTTAGAAAATTAACCAATCATTTAGTTTCATATTTGAAAATTCTTTTTTTTGTAGAAAAAAATTTCTAGGTATTTGTTTTAACTCTTTTGTTTAAATGCAAGAGCAAACCGGTAAAATGAATTGAATTACGTTTTATAAAATTAAACGTTTATTTTACAAAGAAATATTCGAGAAGAAGTGCTTAGTAATAAAATGTAGGTTTAGCGGTTCTATGCATTTGTTCTTACTCTATCGTTTCTACATTTTTTAGTTTTTACCATGTATTTTCGCTATAGTTATAAATCAAACAAATTATATCGAATAGAAGACAATATTAATGGTATGCTAACATTAGAAAAGAATGACTATTTGTTACACATGCTGAATGATGACATGAATTCAATAAAAATATATGGCAATTGCTCTAACCATAGTACTTCTTTAATTTGTGTAATCATTAATAGTGTAATGAAAATTTTAAATATTAAATATCACATTGAAATAACAAGTATTGTGGAATGCAATGTCAAAACAAAAAGTGAAATAACCTTTTGTTATAGAGAAGAACCTACTAAAATGGTAACCGTAGTTTTTACGGCTATTAGCGTGGGTTTCTTTGACTCCAATGGGATGGTACATGGAACATACGAGAGAATGGATAATTTAAATCAGTAAGTTATTAAACAACCTCACGACTACCTTATAGTCATGTTGTAATACCAAGTTTATTTAAAGTTTCTCAACAAGCTGTGCTGAAGACGCGTTGTGTATGCGCTGGGGATTTGCAGTCTCTGACGA
>JANBSE010000091.1:9397-21466 GCA_027578475.1 Coemansia sp. RSA 2607
AGGCTGCGCGGGTGTCTTTTGGCCTGCCTGCCGTCGCTGATGCGCCTGGTGCAGGCGTGCGAGAAGGCGCTGGCCCAGGGTTCGCTGGCCGACATTGACGCGCTGCTGGTCTGCGGCATGCACGTGCTGCCCCCTCTTTCAGACGACGACGACGTCGCAAACAACACCGATGCACTCGCACACGCAGACGAAGACGTGCGTCTCGCGCACACATCACACATGCTGCAGTGGGCGCCCACACGGCGGCGCGTGGCCTGCTCGGCGCTGTACGTGGCGGCCAACTGGGTGCGCGAGCTGGTCAACGCGTTCGCCGACCAGCGGGCGCCCGGCATGCGCCCCAGGGTGCTGCGGCGCGTCGACCAGCTGGCGCACCTCGAGGCCTGCATGCTTGCGCTGGGCAAGTCCCTCGTCGGCACGCCGCTCGAGTTCCACCCGCCGGCCGCCGGCCTGCTGCCCGAGTTTGCCGACTCTCCCGCCAGAGCTGCTGCCGGGGCTGCGGCGGAGGCCCGCGGGCTGCGTATTGCGCCGCAGGGCAGCGTGCCGTCGGACCAGGGCGCCGTGCAGACGCTGGATATCGGCGGGCTGCTGTTGTCGCAGCAGGACACGCGCACCTTCGTCGCCGCGCCCCTCGACACCACCGGCTTAGCAGCCTTAGCCACGGCGCAAGACACGGCGAAACGCGGCCGCAAGCGCAAAAGCGGCAGCGTGCCCGCCCCCTTCGACGACTTCCTGCGCACGCCGCACCGTTTCCTGCGCGAACTCAGTCTGCCGGCGTACACCGGCGTGCTCGTGCTGCCGGACGCCGACGAGCCGCCCGCCGACGCCGCGCCGCAGCTCACCGTGTGTGCGCTCGACCTGGTGCTGCGCGAGCTGCTGGCCGTGGTGCGCGGCAAGCTGGTGCGCCACGCGGAAAAACGCACCCCCGCGGCCGTGCACAAACCCCTGGGCAGCTGGGCCACCTTTGGGTCCGGCGTGCAGGCCTGCGGGGCGCAGGAATTCGCCTCGACTTTGCTGCGGCTTCTGCCGGCGCTGCTGCGCCACCTGCACCGCTGCCTCGCCGCACGTGCGCGCTTCCTCAACGACCTCGAGCAAACCCCGCTGCTGCTGCATATCCAGAGCCACCGTCCGGCGCTAGCGCTCACCACCGCACGTGAGGCGCTCCTGGCCGACCGCTGCATCGACGCCCTGCTGCACATTGTGAGCGCGGTGCTGCACTGGGACGGGCTGCAGAACAGCGCCACCGCGGGGCAGCAGTCCAGCGTGCTTCTGGCCGTGCTGCGCGTGGTGGCGGCGCACAACATGCACGTGGACGCGCAGGCCATCGGGGACATGGGTGCCGAGCAGCTGGTGCGCTGCGCGTTCGACCACCTGCTGGCGCTGGCCCAAGTGGTGGCCACGGGGGTGCGCGCCACCCTGCTGCTGCGCATGCTGCTGGCCGTGCGCGCCTTTGCGCCCACGTGCGAGAGCCCCCGGGAAGTATGCGGCATGCCGGCGGCCCAAAGACGCGAAACCATGGACGGCAGGATCAGCCACCTGGCGCACCGCATTCTCTCTGCAGAGTTCGCCGACGTTGATGCCGACGACGGGAAGCCGGAGCTCGGCTTCCTCATCACCACGCATATTCTGCGCTGCCCGCACAGCCGTCTGCACCTGGTGCACGCCTACGCCACTGAAACCCTCGCCGGCCACTTCAACCCGCAGCAGCAGGAAGCCACGCACGAGCCCCAAGGCGTGCACGCCCGGCTGACGCACTCCACGTTCGCCACGTACTACGCAGCCACCATGGGCGCCCTGGGGGAGACCATGGAGGCCGCCGGGGTGGGCAACATGGCGCCGCACGAGGCGCTGGGTTTCGCCGCGCGTGCCGCCGACAGCTGGCTGGCCCTGACCAAGCTCACGCAGACTACGCCCCTGTCGCTGCAGCGCCCCGTGCTCAAGGCCGCGTTGCGCGGCAGCCTGCGGCTAATCGACCTGTTCGTCAGGCACATACTGCCCGTGCTGGACGCCCAGCTCTTCGCCCAGCGCTCGCAGGTCCTGGCCGTCTTTTCCGTCGTGCAAAAGTCCACGCGCATCCTGCAGAACATCTGCAACCACTCCAAAGTAGCGAAGGACGTGGGGTTGCAGGCCAGCGTGCCGCAGGTTAAGCGCAGGCTGGAGCAGCTGGTCTTCCAGGTGGTTGCTTTGATGGAACGCAATGACTGCGTGGGCGCTATTAATCTGGGCAATCTTAAGCACAGGGATATTACCGGCCAGGTTGTCGGCTCGCAGATCCCGCCGTCGCAGAGGTACAGTGATACTGAGGACGAACAGGAGGAGGAGGAGGAGGAGGAGGAGGAAGATGGGCTTGGTTTGGACACTATGCTTGCAAGAGAGCAGGAGGAGGAAGAGGAAGATGAGAGGATGCCTCCGGTGCGCCGAATGCGTGCTGCGCGTCCGCCGGTCCCAATGACTACGGCCGCTGCAAAGAAGCACGCGCTGGTGGTTGGCCGCAAGCGTCTTTTGGCCCACCGCAGGGAGCAGCGTGCTCGCGAGGCTCTCCGCAAACACAGGCGCAGAAGCCGTGACCAAGACGACGAGCAAGACGACGAAGACGAAGAGGAGGAGGAAGCTGAAGATCAAGAGCAAGATGACGACGAGGAAGACTAATTGTCGCGCACATGCGTTCCTGGTCTCAAACCTCCCCTCCCGTGCAATATTACATATGGTCCATGTGCAAAGCTCCAAACCTTTCCATTAATATCAGCCTGCTCCACTCTCCAATAATACTAACAAATGTATAAACGTCTTCCAAAATCTCTCAATATACCACTACTCTCACATCCCTCCACCCCGCAATGTTAATCAATTACTCCAATCTTTGTCACGCTATCTTTTTCGCTTCAGCGTCCAGCAACATGCAACCATTTGCTTCACCAGCGCAACTTTCTGTAAATACAAAAGTAGAATACATCCCTCTCCACATACTAATGCATCAACGCAAACATACTCTGCGCACATGCCCACCCTTCCATTTTTTAGAACCTCTGTGGGAAATCGCCAGAGCTAAAGATGCGAGTGGAGAAGTGCCGCACGAGCAGCATGGAACTTTCTATAACACATGCCGTAAACCCATTTAAATACACTTTCAGTCTAAAAATGGAACCACAAAACCACATATTGACGCAAACATCTCTTATTAAATTTTTCTAGAAAAAAATTGCATTTCCATTTCACTTCAAGGGGCGCCCCCTGAATATATACACAAAAATATGTTGTACTCCCGACATGTATAAAATCCCATCAATATTCCAGCACAAAAATTCACAACAGGCTTTTTCCTCCTTAGAGTCCATATTCTTTACTTTTTCCCTCCTCATTTTCTTTTGCTGCTACATCTCATCCAAATAAAAATGAAGTTTATCGGGTCTACGCTGCTATTCACCACCCTGGCTGCCCTCCAGGTGGCTGCCAACACAAAGTGCCGTCCCCAGGGTTGCTACACCGACGTCGTTGGCCCCGACTGCCCTGCCGACGCCCCCTGCCCGCTCATAGCCATCACTGTCTCCGTCTGTCCGTGGAAGTGCGGCGAACCAACCCCCGCCAACTGCAAGGAGCGCTGCAAGCCATGCAAGGCCGAGGTCTGCCCCGCCATTTGCACTTGCGAGGTCGTCTGCCCGCTAAAGTAAACAAACTATATAATTTTAAATAAATTATTGTTATTTCATTATAAAAAATGCTCCTTTCCTTGGTTTAAAACCCACCACTCCACTTCATAAATCATACTATTAAACTACAAGCTCAGCAACGACGACCTCTTTCTCCGCGCCCTTGCGCTGTTCGACAGCTGGCTGTTTCCTGCAAACCGAATGTTGTTGGTGGCCAACTTGCGCGTCGGCATTGGCGTCGACATCGCCGCCTTGCCTCTTCCCGCGCCACGCTTCGCTGCACCACTAAACTCATCGCTAAGGTCGCTGGAGTCAGAATCAGACTCGCTGTATGAATCCGACGACGAATAGCTCGCGCTATCGTCTTGAGCCGCCTTCCTGCCATTGCCCACAGTTGCTGTCGACCCAGGCTGACCCGCAGAACCAGCGGCCGTCTCCTGAGGCTGCTTGACGGCAGACTTGATGATCTGCTTGCGTAAACTATCGTATGGCTTAGCACTGGCCATCTGCGAAATCGACTTTATCGTGCTACCGTCCTTCCCGGCTCTGGTGTTCCGATCCTTCACCAGATCCATTATCCCTCTCTTACGCCCAGGCGCAGGTGTGCCGAGAATAGGCAGGCTCGCCAGCTTACGCGGAGGAGAATCGCTGTCGTCGTTGGTATCCGAGCTGTCCTCATCGCTTTCGGCTGCAGCCACCTTGCGTAGCAACCGCTTGCGCCGCAAGGTGTTTGGAGTGTCAGGAATACCAACGGTATTAGCAACAGCACCGCCGTTTTTTGGAGGTGTCTTGATATTGACTTCAAGCGCAGCCAGCGATGGCCTCTTCCGGTTTGGAGACTGAACAACGACGGGGGCAGTCTTGACCTGGCTATCTTCATTGCGACCAGCACCCACAAACTTTGGGCCGCGACCTTTAGCACTAGCACTAGCATTTGCCTTTGCTTGATCAACGCCATTTTGAAGGTTGTCGTCATGGTTAGTGTCGTCGTCGCTTGACTCGGTATCGCTCGAGTCTGGATCCGACGAGTCCGTGACGCTAGATTCAGAGTCTGTATCTTCTTCTGCTTCACTTTCCTCAGCGTTGCCAACGGCAGTAGGCTGTTCGGTATTTGAAATGCGCTTTTCTGATGTAGAGGCAGGCTCAGCCACAGTAGCAATGGTCGGGGTTGTGGGCTTAGTTACTCCATTCACAGCTTTGCTGGCATTAGAGGGCAAAGCAGCATCGGCAGGCTTGGATGTCGGCGTATCTCCTGCCTGAGCACTGGATTCTTCGTCGCTGCTAGACTCACTATCCGACTCAATGGATCTTCTGCTAGCTACTGACCGCGCTGGCCGAGCGCTAGGCGTAGACTCTGCTTCTGACTCCTCCTCCTCCTCATTGGACTCCTCTTCGCTTCCATCATCGGACTCCTCTTCTTCATCATCATCATCATCCGATCCCGATGCAACGCTAGCCTCAATGTCAATCAAATTAGATGTGTTAGCCTCACTATGTTCGCCGTCGCTCTCATCGTCATCATCGCTGTCATCCTCCTCGGAGTCCTCTTCTTCTTCTTCATCATCTTCGTCGTCGTCGTTCTCTGCTTCTGTTACACTGGCAGAAACAGCAGCAGACAAAGTCTCGGAAGGCTTCTTTGTTGCAGGTAGTGCTACTTCCTTGCGCATATCTCTAGAAGTGTCCTTAGTCTTAATGCCCACTCCAGAATCATTGTCGCTAGACCCAGAATCGGAGTCACTGTCGTCGCTGTCCGAGCTATCTTGAATAATTTCTACAGGTTCCAAGGGTTGGGCCGAACGCTTGGTGGTGGATGCAGCTTTGGGCGCTGACGTCTGGGCATGGCTTGACGCGCGTCTATCCTTATTCGGCGGGGCTGTCTTTCTCACATCAAGCGACCTTCTACGGCCAGCCAATGACGTCTCACTGCTTTCCACAGCCACTTGGTCGATTTTGGTGGTCTCTTTTTGAGTATGGTTATGAGACCGCAAGCGACGAGTTGACGCAGACTCACCGTTATCCACAGAAGCAGACTCCGAAACAAACGTCTTTTCAGTCATATCGTCAGATAACTCTGCCGTCACTGATGTCTCTGTTACACTGATCGCAGGCTGGGGATCACTCGCAACCACAGGAGCAGCAGCGGCCTTTTCGGATTCCGCAGCATTGTCAGATGTAGGCACAGGTACCTCCAAGCGTGGTTCTGCATTGGTGTCACTAGCTTGGCCACTAGCTTGGCCACTGTTCTTTCTGGTGACTTCTACAACGGTCAAGGAGCTGCGCTCGTTAGGCATTGTAGCACCATTGATCGAAGAAATCTCGGAGCTTGATAGACTCACATAAGGCAGTTTGTCATTGGAGTGTTCTGTTGAGCTAATGCGCAGTTTCTTGTTGTGAGCTGCAAGTGCAGATTCGTGAATTATGGCCAAGCTTCCGTTGGACGGTGCAGATACTTGGGGCAGGATCAGCGCGTCCGGATGCGCATTCAGTGCGGGGGAAGATCCCATGGCTGCAGGCATATAGCGTTTGCGCTTAATGCCAACTGTGATCTGTGGGCGCTCCCCTGCAGTTGACTGGATGGGTGACATTATTGGCTGTTCCACAGGTACACGTAGTCCCTGCATCTTGGCATAAACGTCGCGGCAATCTTCAAACACGTCAGAAACCAGATAATGCTCTGGAATGTCCGACAATAACGAATCACTCAGGTGAGAAACCTCGCTGAACCTACAATAGACAATAAACCAGACATGACGATGCACAACAAGCCACCTCAATTTTCAGTACTCTGGGTTTGGGGGGAAGACTGCATGTATAAACGTCGCACTTGATCTCGTCTTTGCCAGTGTCGATACGTTACCCAACCTGAGGATACATTGTAGCAAACTGCTTCTCGACCATCTTGCGAAGACCGCCAATGGATTCTTCGGGGCTGACAAACATGAGGAAGCTGCGATAGGGCGATACCCTGTCGTTCTTATCGTAAAAGTCGTCGCCGACAAAAAAGACGCGAAGCTTGTAGCGCTTGCAAGTCGCCTCTGTAAGTTGCACCATTTTTAAGTGATATTTAGAGGAAAGCAAGTTGAATGTGTGTAAATGCAAAAAAGAGACAAGCTTGAAAGCAAAACAGCAACAGAAGTATCGAAGGCAAACGAACGTTGCACTCGTTTTAAAATATGAGATGGTGCGAAAAACAACAGTATAATTAATTAACGCTAATCTAATCAGTCTTGTTTAAAGCCTTGAAATCGATGGGCTCAAAGACAAAATTGCCAGACGAAAGCTCGGCAATATCGCACTTGTTAAGCCGCTGGAGCTGTCTCCGCACGTACTTTGTGACAGCGTCAATGGGCAGAACTGCTTCATCAACTGGAACAAGGTTGCGCCAGATTGCAGCAGCCAGAACAGCGTCCGAGCGAGCAAACCCCTCATCGAGTGACATCACTGTGCCCTTGAACGACGACACCAGATCCTTTAGCGTGTCATTGACAATTCTGCTGGATTTTATCCCCGATGCACGGATCCTCTCCTCGGTATCCCGGAAAAAGTGGTCAACCAGCCCCTGGTTGTAGTGCTTGGCACCGGGATCTGCGCGTATCCGCACCATGGCCATCCACACATAGAGCGAAGTGGTTGAAAACCATGTTTGAAAGGTCTCGGGAAGCTGGCACTCGTCAACCCAGAATTCTTTAAAGTCCGGGTAAGTGCTGCACGCCTTGTAAACCGTCTTGCCGATGCTTTGTCCCTGATATTGCGGAAGGAACCACTTGAAAATCTTCCTGACTGCGCTTGCATATTTTGGCGGAAGGACGGCTTTCGGAGCGCCGGTGCTGTATATTACACGCTGCTGGCAAATCGAATGATCGAGAGCAGGGCTTTGATGCTTGAGCATAGCAGTTGTCATTCTGTTTGCTGTGCTCCTGGTATGCAATAGCGACCGTTGATAGCTGCGGGCTGTAAGAATACCTGCAGACCTTACAAGTGTTGTCGAACGATTCATAGTAGCAATGTGGATTATGTAACTGTTAAAGTAAAAGCAAGTGTGTTGTCTGAAGTCGAAAAAAGCGATCAAGTGGATGAAAAATGGTGATTGCCATCTTTTATCTCTGATTACTCGATCACCGGAAGCAGCCAAATCTAGCTGGTTCTGTGCTGCAACTCATTCTAAATCCTTGCACTTTTTGTCGTTGTCCAATTCAATATTATTCTATACTTTTGTTCTATTAGTCTCTAAAAATGCAGCCCGTTCACCAGGCACCGTACCCAGTAATCGACACCGACCCTATTTTCTCGCGGGTTGTCAGATACTTCCGTCCCACCGACTATGTCGTTGCCGCTGGTCTAACTGCTCTTGGCCCAGGCTTCATGTACTGGATGGGTAAGTGACATGTCGTTACCACGAAAATGCTCTTCATGCTTGTTATACACAAATTTCAAATTAAACAAGAGTACTGAATCGCGTTTTCTCAATGTCTTTTCTTTTCCTTTTCGCCGAAACACCAAGTAGAAAAGTACCAGCCTTCGGGCAACCCAGGCAAGCCGCTTATGCGTGCGATGAAGGTTGCAGGCGGAGTGGGCGCAATGGCAGGGTTCCTTACAGCATACATGATGGTTTCGGCCCGTTTCTGGGGACTTTCGGAGAACTCGCGCGAAATCAAAAAGTACCGTGAGGAGTATGCGCGCCTGAAGGCTCTGGGCAAGTCAATGCACGGAACCTCGAACATGCCTCTGGCCATGCAGCGCACTGCTGCATCGTATTCGACGGGTGCGTTCTTTAACTTTGATGTTGCTCCCTGGTTTAACTTTGTCAACCACCCGTACCACGGACAGAGCAAGGGCGTGATCCCCGAGGAAGACAAGTAAAGCAAGAGCAGCAACATTTCCTTTCATATTTTGAACATACATATATATTAGATAAATTCTTCCATGGCCTGGACCTGGGCCATTTCTTCACGGATCCGTGCCTTGAGCTCGGCAATACTCTGCTCCTTCTGCATCTCCTCAGCGCTCTTTTCCTGTTCCACATTAGCTGCAATGTCGAGACCTTCGCCTGGCACAAACATGTTTGCCGACGCACCGGACTCGGTTGCCAGAATGTGTTTTGCCAGATCTGACATTCCCCCGCTGTTATTTTCAAACAGCTTCTTGGCCTCTTTCCGCTCGCTCTCGCTGACCTTTTCAAAATCTAGCACCTTTAGTGCACGCATTCTCCAGATGCACCACAGTCGTGCGTACTGTTGCCGCATAACTGGGTTGTTGGCCAATGACAGGTGTTCCAGCCCAGATACCTCTCTCAAAGGCTCGAGATCAACCAGCTCGGCAATGTCATTGTTGGTGAGCACAAGCGTCTGTAGCTGTGGCAGGTACTCGGCTATTCCCTTCTCTATCGATACAATGCGGTTGTCAGCTAGATAAAGTGCGCGAAGACGCAAAAGCGTTGGAAAGTTGCCAAGTATTCTGATGTTGTTGGTGCACAGGTTTATCGAGTCGTTGAGATCGCGTGTGGCACCGAGGTTCTCGATCATTGGAATGTGGTTGCCGCTCAAATCAAGCTCGCGGTCCTTGATCGCGTTGATGTACGTTGGTGAATTTTTGATTAGATCTGCTGTAAGCTTCATTATTTAGGGTTGCGGAAGGATACTAGGCAGTTATAGTCGTTTTAGCGTTAAGTGAATGTAATTGATTGAATACAAGTCAATTTAACTTTTAGAAAATATGGCTTTGCGCTAAATGAGCTAATGTTATGATTGGTGTCACGTGCATGTAATCGGTATATGTGCCAAATTGGCTCTTTTTAAGGATAAACTCTGGTCCTGAACTGTATAAAGTCAAAGATATTTAGTATGGATGTGCAATCTCTTTTGAGCTCGTCCAAATACTGACATGCGAACGGTCCAGATGACCGCATTGTTACTATAAAGTGCAGCACATACACATAATAGTGCCAGCCATACGTCATTGGACCACCGCGTTCAAAGCGTAAAGAGGCTAAAATTGTGCCTGATTTCCTCTCTTTTGGTCCCTAATATTGAATTTTTTATGCTTTGTGTTTTTTTGTCGCTTGGCGAGTGTGAAAAGCGAAAAGGAATCTGCGCTTGTAAACCTAGTGTTTCTGCGCCTGCTGCAAGATTGAGAACAAAAAGAAACGAGGATTTACACTCAGCGTGAACCACTTTCCTATTGGTAAACACATTTTTTTCTTCGATAGCCTGTTTGTGTCGTCCTTGGCTCCACACTTTTATTTCTTGATTGTTCCTTTGCATTTTCACACTTATAGCTATTCAAACCGCTCTCTATTATTTCTCCTTTTTATCCACCATTTAATATCATTATATTTCCAGCTTAGCTCCATCAATAGCAACTACGGCCGGCCGTAGCTTTTTTGTTCTCACTCTGCCAAATACAACCACACCCATATCTACAAACACAAATAAGGCATAAACGACCGACCATGAATATATTGCTAACACTTGCGTTGCTTCTCTTGCAAGTATTCGGCGTACTTGGTATCCCGCTGACAACGACGGACGAGGATGGAACAATGGCAACAATCGGCACAGACATGACCAACGTCGGCAGTGCAGCGACGGACGAGATTGAAAAAGTTAAAAACAAGTGCTCCACAGGCTGTGGGGTAGGCATTGGTATCGGGTGTCTAGCACTTGTTCTGCTCTTTGCCTTCCTGTTCGTCATGGCCAAACGGCACAAGCGGAGGCTACACAACTTGCTGCAGTTTAAAAAGTGGCAGTCCAAGCAGAAGGACTTACCGGATAAGCCCATTCCAGTTCCTCCTCCGCCGTCCAAATTCTAGCGGTGCTCGGTATTGTTCACCACACCCCTACATCCCCTTGGCATTTATCTGTTTTTACTTATCATATTTCCAGTCGTTCTTCGTTTTTAAACTCATTATATATAAGCCACACATGTGCCCATTTTAACCTCGTTTTACGACATGAACCCACCTTTTTTGCTAATTACAGACAGAAAAATAATGTATTTAATTCTTAGAGGCGAAAATAGCCAAAAGAGTGTGCCAGACAGCAGCCGGCTTCTGTGCGGCATCGACCTTCCTCAGAATACCCTTCTTCTCGTAGTATGCAGCCACGGGCGCCGTCTGCTTGTGATACGTAGCCAGACGCTTACCCAGAGTTGCCTCGTTATCGTCCGACCGCTGCACCAGGGGCTCGCCAGTGATATCATCAGTCATGGCCTTCTTGGGTGGGTTGAAGACCTTGTGGTACGACCGACCGGATGCCGGGTGGACAAGACGCCCGGTGATCCGCGCAACAAGCAGGCTGTCGTCGATGACAAGCTCGACAGCATGGTCGAGACCCTGTTTGCGTGACTCGAGCATCTCGTCGAGCTTCTCTGCCTGCACAACGGTACGAGGGAAGCCGTCGAGGATGAAACCGTTCTTGCACTCGGCATTGCCCTCCAAGTTGTCCTTGATCATGCCCACCATGATTTCGTCGCTCACCAGACCACCCGCGTCCATGATCTTCTTCGCCTGCTTTCCAAGCTCGCTTCCAGAGGCAACTGCGGCGCGCAGCATATCGCCGGTAGCCAGATGGCACGCACAGAACTTTTCGGCGATACTGGGAGCCTGGGTACCCTTGCCTATACGAATAAGCACAGAGATCAAGTCTCATCGTGTTAGTGACAGTTGTTTCTTTAGTTTTTATCTAGGAGCTAGCATAGAGTACGTTATTAATAGCCAAAAGTAGCTATACTTACCTGAGCCCGGGGGACCCATGATGACCATGCGCAGGAACTTGGGCAGCTTGAACTCTTCAGTCGAACCAGAGGTGTTGTTGGAAGCCATTTTCAAGTTATTATTCAATTGTAAGCTGGAAGTGTGTGGAATTCGAGTAAGCGAAAGAGAGAAAGAAAGAAGCGGAGGTCAAGGCGAGATTCAAAACCGGGTTTGTGCGTGAAAGGGGGAAAAAGAGGGACACAAGTAGTAGCTTATGTTTAAAACAAACAACGGAGGAAAAAGAAGAGGAAAAAGAGAGAATGGTCTACTGCCCTTGTTTTGTGACAGCGTTCAAACGCGGCTTATCTCAAAGTGGCCCAGGATTTTTGGGTCAGGCAAAACTCCAAGCTTATCTTTTAAGTATTAAAATTTTGACCAAAATGGCGCATAGGTGGAAATCTAGAAGATTTGATTGGTGGAAATTGTAGATTGGAGCAATGATTCGGCGCTAATAAGTTTTGCCGCAGATATAAAAGATTGAGATGCAGTACCGAGTTCTAAACTTTGTCTAGTATAAACACTTGTCTTAGAGTCAGGTATCGAACGTTGGTAAGTTAGGTGTAGAAGGGATTGCTTATACTAGCAGACAAATATTGCAGCGCATTTTGGATATCATTTGTACAAACAAAGTGGCATATCATATCACTAGACTATGTAATCCAATAATGTAGCTTA
>JANBSE010000093.1:0-21196 GCA_027578475.1 Coemansia sp. RSA 2607
AACATTAACTTTTCTATGTTTAATGTAACTTGTGCGTAACAATAAAGCCTATTGATGGTTACTATTTAACATTATTTCTTGGCGATTGTGTATTATGTTTCCACATTTCTTACCCAGTGTTTGTTCATGCCAATAGGCAGTCACATATCATAGCACTACCAGAAATTCTTGACCATAACTTACATGTCATTAATATTTTTCAATTTTTGAAACTGTGCAGGCTACCTTTCAATTTTAAATGACAGCTTAGTTTGCCATTCCTGAAGTAATTTGGTGCTATGCTTGGTGTTACAATACTAAAAAAACAACATTTAAATTATTATATTTTCTTAATCAGTTAATTAAAAATGAAGATTACATAAAAGATTGTTCATCAAGTGATATTGGTCAACAATGTTTTAGTTTAAGTTAATTTGATCACTTCTTTCAACAGTAATGCAGCTTTTAAGTTTAATGTTTTTAACTCTAAACATGTCTGTTTTCAAACATGACACTATTTTGTTTACACAGCATCATTTTTTCCAGCTGTAAATTAGTATATTTATACCAAACAGATTAATATTAGTTTGTTATAACTACAAAACACATTTTCAGTTGACTAGAGTGCATTCTTTATTGACATTTTCTTAGTCAAAATTCTCACTCATATTTATTATTGAAGACTAATGTTTCTTTATTCTTAGATCAATACACCAATAGTTTGCATATGAACTATTATGTACTATTGCAAGATGTACACATGTGTAAAGCTACTTTTGAACCAATTTGGCAACAATTGCTAGTGTTTCATTTTTCCGGCTATTAAAATATGATTGCAGGTTAGCCTACCCCACACAATAATTTGTGGTTGGTAATCTAATTTTACAACAAATCTTTTAGAAAACAATCAGTTATCAAGATTATGCACTGTGGCTATACTTTGGTTAAGTTTTGTAATGTTTTTTAGGAGTTACCACTACTGTTTTATTGCTAAAAGATACAATTCTTATTTTATTTTTATGTCAAATATGTGATTAGATAAATTAGTTCAAGTAAAATAAATGAGTAATGGTACATGAAGAGTATGTAAGGTTATAAATTAAAAATATGTTTATTAGACTCATGCTTGTTTAATAAATTAACGAAACATTTTTTATAAATTTTTAGAGTAGCAGGAAAAAGTGTATCAATGCTCACATCGTTTATAAATGCCCATAACTTTCTAGCCAGTTAGTCTAAGCACGTGATACTATTTGCAATTTGTACTATAACAATGGGGCTTTCAAATAAAATTAGCCACATCTTATAATCTTAAATACTTGCTGAGATAATACTCCTCAAAGTCAAAAGTCAAAAAAATTGATACACTTTTCCCTGCCACTGTATAAGTGAGAATTTTGACTAAGTAAATGTCAACAAGGAATGCACTCTAGTCAACTGAAAATGTGTTTTATAGTTTTATTATAGTAATATCAATATATTTGGTACAATTATACTAATTTACAGCTGGAAAAATGATGCTGTGTATACAAAATAGTGTTATGTTTGAAAACAGACATGTTTAATGGTAAAAACATTAAACTTTAAAGATGTGTCACTGTTGAGAGAAGTAATAAAATTAACTAAAACAAAAACACACAACCAGCATCACCAGATGAACAATCCTTAACGTGATCTTAATTTTTAATAAATTGATTATGAAATTAGAATTAATTAAATGTTGTTTTTTAGAATATTAACACCAAGCATAGCACCAAATAATTTCAGGAATGGCAAACTGAGCAGCCACTTAAGATTGAATGATAGCCTGCACAATGTCTAAAATTGTAAATTACTAATGGCATGCGATTTGTAGTCAAGATTTTTTGCCACTGCTATGATATGTGACTGCCTATTGGCATGAACAAACACTGGGTAAGAAATGTGAAAGCATAATACACAATCGCCAAGAATAAATGTTACATAGTAACAAGCAATGGGCCTGATTGTTACACACAAGGTTGTTATAACAAAGGTCATTTAATGTAGGTTTAAATGATTTTAATTTATTAAATATATTATTTTCAAAACAGCAGAAAAAAGTGTATCAATGAAGAGGTTGTGATAATCAAGATTATCATTGATCAAATACATGCGCTTTAAAAATAAAAGAGCAGCTACCCCCGCTAACAACAAACAAACAGTTTTCCTCAGCTTTATTCATTTACTCGAATATATTACATAACATTTTATATTTTTATACCCATAAGTTGCAAAAAATATTATATGGAGTGGGGGCCACCTACTCTAAATGAGATCTTACAACTATAATTAAAGCACCTCCCTACTCACCTGTCCTTGCATTATGCGACTTTTTCTCTTTTAAGGATCAAGAAAAAGCTGCACAGCAAGAAGTTTGCCAATTTTGATTAGATAAAAATAGTATGAGACCTTGAGTGTAATAACCACAAGCCTGAAAACTTTCAAGCCTGGTTTAATACATGGTTTAAAATTGCCAGGTAGTTCATTAATAAAGCAGTTAATACTATTAAATAAATATACTTAAAAAAAAGATAGTGACATACTGAAAGGCATGTGTACATCTATTCTAACATGTCTATCTGCGAGTTTAGCCTGGTGCATCAACCATGAACTGATGTGGTTTAAAAGTAACAATCTGCACAGCTGCGCGCACATGCCATCCTTTCAGCAAAGCTAACTCATTTCGCAAACCCATCGCCCGCTGCTTAGCCTTCGACGGAATTGGCGTAGCCCTTAACCCAACCACGCCATCCTTCCCCACAGCAAGCAACCCAGGAACCAGCGGAAACCTGCGAACCAACCCATGTCTACGCAAAAACATATGCAGAGCCCAAACCCGCGGCCAAAGCACATTCTTATAATCCCCAGGGAGAAAATCACTCACACCGACCAGCGTACGTTCCAGACGGAAGTACCTGAGCCCCGGGAAATGGCCATGACCGAGGTGTTGGGCCAGCATATCGGTTGTCAGAGTAACGCGGCGGGGTTCGGGCATCATGGGGTGGGTGACCAGGTGGCGGTAGAGTCTCAGGTGCATGGCAGGGTGCTTGCACGCCAGACGCTGTAAAAGCGTAGCGAAGAAAGACAGGTGGTCGGGGACCGCGCTGTAAGGGATCTGGCGCATCACGAAGGCAGCTAGGTGCCAGCACGGGTGCGGCGCGCTTTCATACAGCGCAGCCAGCGCTGAGGTCGTTGGCTCAACGCCCAGCCTCAAGTAAATACGCAGCACCATGGTCCTAAACCCCTGACACTGCCCCAGCGTGAGCCCATACGGCTCCCTGCTCCTCCGATTCTCCGCAAACACCCTCACATGCTCTTGCATCCAGTACTCACTCGTAACCTTCGCAAGCGCTTCCAGCTGCTCGGCAGCCTGCTGGCGGCTCTCGACCTTCGCAGAGTTCTGCAAAAGCCACAAAACAGGTTCAGGCGACCGCAGGCGGTAAGCCAGCATACCAGCCTCCTGCACGCGGCGAGCAAACCCACGGTGTTCCACAGTGTCCCTGGAGCAATACGCGTGCACCGAGTGGCGCACCAACGGGTCGTTGAGATGCAGGAACACGCGCGGGGCAAAGAACCTTGTCAACGGCACATGTTTGTGCGTCCCGCGGATCAGCAGCTCGTCGTCCAGCATGGCCACACGCACGAGGCGCTGGCGCAACACCGGTAGCGCCCCCAGGACGCAAACAAACTGCGTGTGGTCGGTGCACGCCACTGCCGCCAGCACTCGGAGGCTCCCTGTGGTATCGCCCTGTGAGTGCATTGTGCTGATTGCCTGTGCCAGAGCGCCTAGCGGCCAGCCCGAAGTGGCTGTTGCGGGAGCGAAAAACGAGAGACATTTGGTGAGCCTTGCGTGGTCTCCCTGCAGCACGTGTGCGTGCGCCAAGGCGGCCAGCGCACGGCTTGATGTGCGCAGCTCTGGAGATTCGAGGATAAGCGTGTGCTGGGTGACCAGTTGCTGCGCTATTTTATCGGCCACCTCGCCGTGTGCTGCCAGTCCGGCGCAGTAGAACGTCGCAGCCAGTTGGGCGTCCATGCCGGCCATCTCGGCGCAGTCGAACAAGTCGCCGAGCAGCCGACGACCGATAAGCTTACCGCGCACCAGGCGCCCAACCGCCCCGGCGTCCTGCTTATGCCACCGAAGCACTACAGCCCAGCGCCCATACTCTTTCCAATCCTCCCGACGTTCCGCCTCAGCCATGCCCAACGCCGGCCACACCACGCCGAGTCTCCTTAGGCGCCAGCCAATCTCCACAAGCATCCCCCACTGCTGCTCACCACCCTCCAGCACGCGACAAAAAACGCGCCATGCACACTCATCGAGCAGCCCGTCGGACACTCCCGTCGGACGACCCAGCCTAACGTGGTCGTGCAGTACGCGGGTAAGCACCGTGGCCAGCCGGGAAAAGTCTGCCGTGCTGAGGGCGTGCTGCAGGAGGTGGGTGTAGGACGTGTAGCGGTTGAGTGCGTGCCGGTTGGCGACTTTTACGCGCACGTGGGTTTTGATCTGCTGGGTTTTTTGGTATCCTTGTGTGATACTCTGTTGCACGGCGCCTGGGTGCGCTTGTTGCGCTAGCCGCACGCAGGCGTATGTGCTGGTCGCCGGTCGTCGTGTCTGTCGCGCAGCTACCGACAACGCATTGCGATTCATGTAGCAAGTAACAAGTCAATGAAAAGCGATTTCAAAGTGGTTTTTTCTATTAGATAAAAAATTGTACAGGATACAAAAGAATGTCAATCGATCTCACTTTATATCCAGCTCTCACTTGATCTCAAGAAGATCGGTGATTAGAACTTAAATACGTTGGTGGACGAAAACCCCAGATCACGCAGTACACCGCCCAGCGGGCCCTGACCAGCATCGCCCAGCGGCCTCACACCACAAACCTCGCGCATCATGGCATCGGGGCCGCACACCAGCACCACGTCCCGTGCCTTATCAAAACCCTGCACATGTTTAGCCACCCTGCTGCCCCCCGGCACGCCCACGCCAACACCCACTTCCTCTCCTCCTGCGGCACCTCGCTGCACAAGATACTCCACATGCAATCTCCCAGGGTGCTCCCTAGCCAAGGTGTCCAGTCGCTCGCGCAAAATAATGTCCTCCTGCGAGGGCGACCCGTAGAGCAACCGCAGGGTGGTGCGATCCTCAGGGTCCCGCAACACGCGCTCGATAAGCTGCACCATGGGTGCCACGCCCGTGCCCCCAGCAACCATGTACACCTGCCTATACTTGTTGCTTCTGTACGGCCACGTGAGCAGAGGACCGCGCAGCTCGATCGAGTCACCGAGCCGCGTCGCATGGATGAACCTTGAGAGACTGCCCCTCGGGTACCGCTTCACCGCCAAATCAAGGTACCCGGTACGCGCCCCCGAGTGCTCATCCACCTCACTGTCCATATGGTACCCTATGGGAGTATACGACCTGCATGTCTGCACCATGTGGTCCTTGACGTCCACCGCCCACACGCCCTGCGCAAGCACCCCGTCGACCTGCGTCTCGGGCTCCTGCGTATCGTACCGAGGTCGCTTGATCTCAAACCTAAACAACGATGTGTCTGCTGTCAGAGGGGTGACGGATAAAAGTTTGTGCGCTGTGTAGCTTGAAGGTGATAGCCGCGAGTCTACCGCGGGTTTCAGCACGTCTGTGTGCAGGTGCAGGTAGTATAGCAGCGCTGAGCTGCCGCCTAGCACTTCCATTGCCCAGATCATGTATGTGCCCGGCGGCCGCTCTTTGCGTCCAGAGTTTGACCGGGGTTCAGAGTCTGAAACTGTGGGTTGGCTGCTGGTTGTTGGTTCGGCTGGTGTGCTGCTCAGCCATCGCCTTGATAAGCGTCGGGAACCCGGCGTCTGTCGTGATAACTGTGTCGCTGGCTTTGCGCTCAGCGCCAGCTGTATGCCTCGCCCAAACCTGTACATTTCGTTCCTGACCTTGTCTATACTTAAACTGTAGAAAATAAATAAACCGTTATTGAATTCACTATAAACCTGAAGACGGAGCGAACAAAAGATAAACTACCAGTTTTTTGTTTTAACAGCTGTGCAATCTGATCCAGTCTGAAATCCTTAGCCCTTTTGATCAGCGGGCTCATGAAATCAGCCCGCCAGCAAATACAATAAGCAAACAAACGTCACAAACCTTTGCTTTTATTACCACACTATTCATACAAACACATCTGTTTCCATTCGCAGTTTTCAATCCCTTCTTTTCCAAGTCAACACATTTTGCAATGTCCGCTAGCGTTGCGTCCAAATACGCCAATCTGCCCGACATTGACCTGGAGCAGCCCGATGTCTACGAAACCCCTGATGTCGAAGACCAAATGGATCTCGACGATGGCCCCGAACAGCCCATCGACGAAGACATCGAAACCACCGCTATACCCGCGCACCTTGCCGCAGAACGTTTCCGCTCAGCTACCGGTGACTCTTCCTCCACATCCGCTTTGGCGCGCTACCAGAAATCGCTCTTCCGCTCACTCCAGCTCGAATCCCTTGGCGCTTCCTCCTCTTCTTCTCTTGAGGTTACTTCTGCTGGTTCCTCGTCGTTTAGCGAGACAAAGGAGCAAAGGCTCCGTCGTCTGGTTTACGAGACACAGGAACTGAAGGAGCAGATTGCTGCTGAGAACGAATCGGGAGAAAAGAAGGATACCAATGTGCGGTTGATGGAGCTGGCTAATAGTTTGAATGGGGAGCTTGAGAAGCTTGCTCGCCCGGGAAATTCTGAGGGTTCTTTGATTGCCCCTGAGCTGTGGAAAAAACTGGAGCCTTCTGGACCCGAAGACCGCATGCAGGTAGATTCGCGGAAACCCCGTACACACGCAGAAGAGCCATCGGCGCTGGAGCAGCGCATTGCAGCGCTTGAGAAAATACTGGGCAATATGCCTGGTACTGCTCCTTCAACCAGTCGCAGCCTTGTGGACTCTGTTGCAAAGATGCGCGAGCAGATGGATATCCTGGCTGACCCCAATCGCATCGACGGCATACAGCGTCGCGTCAAGCAGGTCCTGGTTGACATGGAGCGTCTGGAAATCGCCAACGTCCAATCTGCCAGAAGCCATACCACTTCCCCGGATGATAAAAACTGTGCCAAGCTGGACCCTGCGACTGTCAAGAAAATCGACCAGCTGTACGAAAAACTTGAATCCGTAGATTCACTTATTGATTTGGCTCCGGCGACGGCAAAAAGGCTGCAGAGTCTGGCTACTCTTCACGTTGAAGCTTCGGAGGCCGTATCGCGCATTGCTAGGATTGAGAAAGAGCAGGGTGGGATGAAGGAGGAATTGTCTTTGATGAAGGAGATTGCCGAAAGCCTTAAAGTTGCTGTGGGCGAAAACGCTGGAACCCTGAAAGACAACATGAAAAACATAGACACTCGCATTGCTGCGCTAAAAGATCGCTTGCAATCTTTGGCAAGCAATTAAAATGAATTTTATTTATCTTTATTAAAATGTTGGCCTACTTTTTTTGCTTTATTAGAATGAAACCGTATTTTTTTATAAATAAGCTTTATTTTCTAATTAGTTGGCACGATTGTCATATGATTTTTGCAAACAATTATTTAAACATTTTATTACAAAGGTTTTTTTATAGTTTTTTATACACTTGCTGCGTCCCCAAAAAAAGATACACTTTTTTATATTACTTATCATAATTATTATACTTTAAAAAGTTAATAGGGAGATAAAATGATATAATTTATTATTTTTGGTGTATGTAGTTAGTCAGATATAAAATAAGATGTAGCCTCCACTAATTATTAATATTATATCTACAACAAAAAATTTATCTAAACAAATAGTTTTATTTATATACAATAATAACTAATCCTGAAACCAACAATATCTGCAATACTAATGATGAGGCTCAATACAACAATAATGACGGTAATAATAATGTGAACCTTATTTACGAAACAACTGTACGTGATATTAATATTGATCGTATAAAAAATATTAACCACAAGCAAGATAATCGTTTGTCAAATTTTACAATTATTACTGAATTACAAAAGGTGTATACAGAATTTGAAAATATTAAAGAAATATTTAATTACATTAGTAATTCTTTTATTTTTGCAGAAATAAAAGAAATTACAAAAAATAAAATACACGATAAAATTTATTCTGACAAAGAGATTGTAGAAAAATATCAAAAATATTTGATATTATACATAATTTTGAAGATAATAATGTAATATCAACAATAGTTATAAATAGAATATTAAACGATATATTGTATTTTGAAAGTTTAGATATTATAATACATCTAATTCAATTGGCTGTTATAAAAAATAAAATAATCGATGAAAATATTGAAAACAATCTACTATATCTTTTAACGACGGCTGAAGTAATTTCTGACAACACAATGTTTTATCAAACTTTTAACATCATAGATTCTAAAAGTTTTGAAATAGATAAAAATATACCAAATATTATTAAAGAACTTGAAATATCACTTCAAAATAATTTGAACTCAAAAAAAATTTATAATAGACTGAATAAAATACTTGATTATTGGATTAAATTTATTAATTCTAGTCAAAATAAAAATTAATTTTATATATTGGGCTAGCAAAGAGTTTGAGCAATTTCACTTTTTGCATAACAATATTTATATTTTCTTATTAATAAAACTACTTCAAATATCTAGCAACTTTTGGTATAACTTACTCACAAGGTATTTTACAAGTTTTTTAAAAAGATTTTTTAAGAATTAAAGGTATTATTATAATGAATATAAAAATGCAATTACAAAATTAATAAAATATTAAAATTTGATAAATAAATTTTATTTTAAACTGCAACAAGAAATATTTTAAGACCTAAAATTTTTTAACTCAACATACAACATATAACACATTTATAATAATGCATTTTGTCATACATTTGCAAGTACACAACCCAAAATATTTTATAAAAGGTTTTTACCAAATTTGGGCATTTACTCTATGAAAATTACGATCTTTGTTAATACATTAAAAAATAATACTCAATAAAAACATAACAACAAACACTCAAAATCTAGCAAGCATGCATTACTGTTAGGTGAAAACAAATGATAATTTTTGGGTAAAAGATTTAGCCGCAGTAGACAAAAGCATAGTTTTACTTTACATTAATTTGATATTATAATCAGATAATATAAAGTAAGTTTTTTCTTTTATTTATTTAAAAACAATATAATTTTTTATATTTAAAAATAAAGTACAGGGTTCACAAAAAGTCTTAGACGTTGGGATTTTCTTACTATAGGTCTCTCAGTATGGCGTCGAAATTCATTTAAATAATATATTAATTTAATAATAGTTACCACCCTTTTGAAGTTCCATCTGGCAACGTTCAAACCATGTATCAAAACAGTCTTCAAGGTCTTCAGGTGTGAGGCAAGCAAGCTCATGTTCCCATGCCTTTTTTACTTGACTAAGATTGGCACACTTCTTGCCACGCAGCTTGTTCTTGATCTTCGGAAAAAGCCAAAAGTCGCATGGTGCAAGGTCAGGAGTATAAGGATGTGCTTTAATAATAGTTGTACCTATATTGTTAATATACTTTATTGTAATCTCCGATTTATGAGCTGGTGCATTATCCTGATGAAAATGAATTTCTGATGAATATAATTTTGGATTAGCCTTTTGCCACTTCTCGATCATTACTTTAAGACTTTTTTGTATGTATATGTTGGAGTTAACTCAAGTGTTTTTAGTATCAAGGTAGGCATAGACAATCCCAGACTGTGAGAAGAATTTGAGAGCAAGAAACTTTCGTGTGTAATTTGATGGTCTGACCTAAGGCTCTGGCTGTTGACCTTTAAACACCCACTGTTTAGCCGCTGGTCCTTTTTAGGTCTGTAAAGATACACATATGTTTTATCACATGTGTCAATGTTAGATATGTAGTTGCTGCAATTTTTCTGATATGTTTTGAGAAAAAAAATTGCAAAAGTCAAGTTGCATCTTTATGTGTGCATTACTCAGCTCATGTGGAATCTATTTATGATAAACCATCCTGAATCCAAGTTCGTTCTCCAAAACTGTTTGCATTATAGTCACTGAGCAGTCATACATATAAGCTAACTCTTGAACTGTTGTTTGTGGTGACTCTTTAAATATCTGAATTATAGCATCTCCATAAAGTTTAGCAATTTCGAGATTTGGACGCCCTGATTTAGGTGCATCCTCGAGCGACTTACAGCCGTTTTTAAACCTTCTAATCCAAAAGTAAATTATGTCAAGTGAAGGTGCGTATGTGGGGTATTTAATGTTTAAAGTAGAATAAATATTGGTTGTTTTATGGCCAAGATCAAACAACAACAAGATCATGGCTCGAATATCTTGTTGGCATAAATTAATTGAGGTTATTATTTTTATTTTCTAAAATATTTTTTTAAAAATCAATTATTAATAAAACAAAACTAAATAAGCTACGGCTACCAAAACAATATTTTCTAAAAGCTTACCCTGCACTCTATTTGATGCTATATTTGGAACATTTTTAAAATGTTTCGTTACTGCGAAATAAAATTATTTGTATTTCTTTTTGAAAGGTTTATATAAAATAGCATATGTGTTTAATAATTTTAAAGCAAATAATGTGTGCGGTTTTAATGAAAATACTAATTTTGTTGTTACTTTACTAGTATTTCAGTTAATAATTTATATGTTTTTTTTTAAAAATAGTGTTTTTAAGAAAAACTTTGATTGCATTAAATGAATAATACAAAAGTACAGAGACAATCTTTGTCATGCACTCCTACAAAAAGGACTAAACTAAAAACCGCATTTTTATAAGATTAGTACAACACATAACGTTTTTGTTATTAATAACATTTAAACTAGAGATTAATAACATTAAATTTAAAATAAGTTGTCTAAGGATGCCACTTGATATAGGTGATCATCCCTTATATTTTTTTAATATATACGTTAATCCTGTTGGCTGACGAGCCAACGACGCCTGAATCTGGGCAACAAGATCGACTGATTTCCATAAGCCCTTATTAAACACGGGCATGCACAAGAAAGTAATGGTTTTCCTTGTCTTTGGTTGGTATATATTTAGATTTATTAAGATTAAAACGGGTCAGCCAAAAAGGTTAATTATAATAATACAGTGGCAGGTAAAAGTGTATCAATGTTTTTGACGTTTGACTTTGAGACGTAATAACTCAGCAAGTAAACAAGTAAATGAAAAGTATCTAATTTTATTTGAAAGCCCTATTGTGATAGTACCATTTGCAAATAGTATCACGTGCTTAGCTTTACTAAATACAAAGTTATGGGCATTTGAAAACGATGTGAACATTGATACACTTTTTCATGCTACTCTAAAAATAATAAAACTGTTTCTTTAATTTAATAAACAAGCATAAGTCTAATTAACATTTTTTATTTTACTACCCTACATAATTTGCATGTACCATTACTTAATTATTGCACTTTAACCCATTTATCTAATCATATACCTGAAATAAAAATAAAGTAAGAATAGTATCAATTGGCAATACTATACTGGTAGTAGCTCCTGAAAAATTATTACAAAACTTAATATAAATATTGCCAAAATGTATTATCTTGATATCTGATTGGTTTCAAGAACTTTGTTGCAAAACTAAACTACCAACCAAGGATTATTGCATGGGGTAGGCTAACTTGCAATCATATTTAAGTTGCTGGAAAATTGAAAACACAAGCAATTGTTGCCAAATTGCTTGAGAAAAAGCTTTTTACATGTGTAGATCTTGTTATAAGACACAATGCCTTATATGCAAAGAATTGGTGTTTGAATGTAAGAATAAAGAAACATTAGTCTCTCCAATAAATATGTGTGAGCATTCTAACTAAACAAATGACAATAAAGAATGCATTCTAGTCATCTGAAATTTAGTTTTAAAATTATAACATACTTATATCAGTCTGTTTAATATAAATATACTAATTTACAGCTGGAAAAATGATGCTGTAAAAACAAAATAGTTTTATGTTTGAAAAACAGACATGTTTAATAATAAAAACATTAAACTTTCAAGCTGCGTCACTGTTGTAAGAAGTAATTAAATTAACTAATACAAAAAGTCACACAACCAGCAGCACCAGATGAACAATCGCTAATATGAATTTAATTCTTTAATTGACTGATTTTAAAATTAGAAATGATTAAATGTTGATTTTTAGAATTGTAACTTCAAGCATAGCACAAAATTACTTCAGGGATCATAAACAGAGCAGCTATTTCAGATTGCAAGGTAGCCTGCACAGTTTCTATACATGAAAATTGCTAATAAAATGTGAGTTAAAGTCAAGATTTTTTGCCACTGCTATAATATGTGACTGCCTATTGGTGTGAACAAACACTGGGTAAAAAATATGGAATCATAATACACAATCACCATGAAAAATGTTAAACAGTAACAGGCAATAGGTCAGATTGTTAGTCACAAATTAGTTTTAACAAGAGGCATTTAATATAGGATTAAATAATTTTAATTGATTAAACTTATTATTTTTAAAACAGCAGGAAAAAGTGTATCAATGTTTAGGTCATTTTCAAATGCCCATATCTTTGTACTTAGCAAAGCTAAGCACGTGGTTCTATTTGAAAATAGTACTCACACAATAGGGCTTTCATATAAAATAAGCCACCTCGTATTTACTTGACTACCTGCTGAGATATTACTCCTCAAAGTCAACAGTCAAAAACATTGATACACTTATCCCTGCCACTGTATGGGTATGTGTTGTTTTAACCTTTTACATGTTTTACTGTCAAGTGATTAATATAGGTAGATTAAATAATAAGAAATAAAGCGCTGTATTTCAAAGATACCGCATATTATCTTGTAAATAAAGCAGTGCAGTTTTATATTTTTAAGCTAATCAATATAAAAAGTAATTTTAATTACTGATTAAAACAACTAAAATTAAAAAAAAGCTTTGATTGTATAAATATGATTAAACAAAATAATATGCTATTTTTAAATTTAAAACTAAAAAGCAAATGTGCGAAAAGTATAAATTATTTAATTTTTAAAAATATATTATTAGTAAAATTTTTATAACATAAAGAATTGTATAAAATTATTATTTCTACAATGTTTTGCCAAATTTTTAACTGTTTAAGCTTTTTAGCAAAAGAAAAAATATATACATAACATTTTCAAATTTTTTTAGCGCATCTACTAAAAAAAATTTTTTTAATCATCTTAATAAGAAAACATATCTTTTGTGAGATATCTTTTTTAATAATTTTATTAAACCTTATAATTATATATTACAAAAAAATTCAGTATAAAAAAGTTTAATATAAAAAAGTATTAGTAATACAATCTTTTAATAAAATAAAATTGCAAAAAATATTGGAAATAACAATTTTATTGTAATTAAATATTTATAAAAAAGATATTTATTGTTTTTACAATATAATACGTAAAATAATTTTTTTATATAATTATTGTAATATAAAAATATTTTGTAAAAATCCATTTAAAAAAATTAATATATTTTATATTTATACTTTTTATCAAACGTATTTTAGTACGCTTTTTTTACAAAAAATCTTAAAAATTAATTTTTTTAAAAAAAAATTGGTTTTTTTATTTACAAAACAATTGATAAAAATGTTTTTTTACAAAAAAATTGTTTTTTACTAAAAAATTTTAAAAAAAATTGGTTTTTCAGAAAAAAAAGGTAAAAAAATTTGTATTTTTACAAAAAAGTTTTTACATCTGTTTTTTTACGTAAACTTTTACATACAATATATAATTACAAAATTGCATAAATTTATCGTTGGCATATATAAACAACTACTGAGTTATATTTTAAAATATTTAATATTATAGTTTCTTATAAGTTTAAAAAATGTCTTTTGAAGATAATACAGATACCGGTGTCATTGATTTTGAATTAAATAATATCATTGGTAGTTTTAAAAATATGAGCAATGATGCTAATGTTTTTAAAACTACAATTTTTCTTGAAAATATGGATAAGATTAATATCTTATATCCTAATAGACAAGTGGAAATTTTATTAGATACTTCATTTGCTTATGTAGTAACAACATTAATAAATATAAAAGAAATTTTTGAATTAAAAGTATTCAGAAAATTAAATAACAATGCTACTGAAATAAATTTAAATGACGCATTTAGCAAAATTATGGTTAAAATAAAAGAATATAATGCTTTAAATATCATTACTATTGAGGAAATTGACATGAGTTTGTCTGAATTTTTAATCACTACTTTTATTGATATTCAAACTACTCTAATAAATGTAATGAAAATTAAACAAACAGGGTATGATAATGACGATTCCATTTGCATAGATATAATGAATGCTATGACATGCGTATTTGATAAATTGGGTTTTTCAATACCAGAAAAAAATGTATTAGGAATAAAAAATGGAAGGTTTTTTTATTGTCTTTTAGATATTGAACACCAAAATCTTTAATTTTTTAAATAATTTTTAGTAATTTCACATTTTGTATGTCAGTTAACATTGGTATTGTTAAAAAATAACACAAGATTATACTAGGCATTACAAATTTTAACTGGGTCTATAGTGAAAGCAAAACACTAATTTGTAGAAAAAGTGATAATAAAGCAAGAAAATAACCTTACCAGTAATTCTTGTGGTCCACCAAGCTTTTAAAAAATTATAACATACAAGTATGTAAACAAAAATTACAGAATTAAGGAGATTGTATTAACAAAAACATTGGCCAGGTACTTCAGTATATTTTATTGTAATGTATTGCATATAAACATCTCAATTTTAGTATTTTTTTGGTGTTTCAGTTTTTTGCAATGCCAGCTTACACTTTTACAACTTGTCAGAGCAATCTGTGCACCCAGCTTATATTTTTTTGTATGATGTCGATTTTGAACTAATGTTTGTTTTTGTGCTAACTCAATCTTAAGTAGTTCTTTTATTTTGTGGAGAATACCATTGTTCTCTCTGATACCTTTCCTCTTTTTTAAAAAAATTCTTAGTCTAATAATTTTTTTAAATAACATATAATTACACTAAACTTTTACAATTTACGCAAGCACTACAACTGAATAATACAGGTAATTAAAAAATTAAATAGATTGCTTTATGATAATTCAGACAGCTACAGCAGCTGAAAAAAAGTATATCATTGTTTTTCAGTTTTGACTTTAAAAGAATCTCAGCAGGTTAAAAACATTTAATCAAGTGGTTATTTTGTTTGAAAGCATTATTGTAGTATTAAATGATGCAAATAAAATACATGTGTAGCATTACTTACTTAAAAGTTATGGGCATTTAATGTTGACAACTGCATTGTTTCAATTTTTCTGCTACACAATAAATTTTTTTTAATTTTGTACACAAGAATAAATCTAGTAAAGGTGGTTACAAGTAATTATTCTACAGTATTTAAATGTATCTATACTTGTTTTTCACATTCTAACCTTTAGAACACAGCATAGACCCCACTAGAAAAGATAGTGAGAACAGCACCTTGAGGCACTCAACAGTGGCAGTAGCTACAGAAAAATAGTTGATAATCTTGTCCTAAGCATCGCTACAGTTTATTTTGTTGTTTTTAAACTGCATTGCTAGTGATTTATTGCAAAAAACAGATAACTATTTAAAGCTAACTGAGTGATTCAAACTGACTTGCAATCAATTTCAATTGGTTGGTTAAGAAAGGAGCAGTAAATGTTACTAAATTGCTGAAGTTAACACTTACAGTATGTCTGGTTTTTGTCTTAATACACATTGTTCTACCTGAAATGTACTAAAGTTTAAACTTAAGACAAAAGCACCTGTGTTTTTATTAAAAATATGAGGAAGCATTTTGACTAAGCACATATCTACAGGAAATGCACTCTAGTCAACTGGAAATAAAGTGGTAGGAGAAAATGTATCCATGTTTTTGACTTTTGACTTTGAAGTGTAATATTTCAGCAAATAACTAAGATAGAAACAATTAATTACTACTGTTTAAAATTTTAATTGTTGTGGTACGTGTTGCAAATATAATCATGTTAAAAGCTTAAGAAACTTTATAGTTATGAACATTTGAAAATAATATGACCATTGATACATGTCACGTTCCAGGTGCACAAGGGTGTGATGAAACACCTTGAGAACCTATGATGTACATGAACACAATACATCAAGTGCTCAAGACAAACGGATTATATTGTAATATATGTTACTTTTTGGGGTTTTATGATGTTTTATTCTCAAAGAAAAACGGCAAACATTTGTTTCGTTTGCCGTCTTCTTTTATACTAAAACTTGTTACGTTGGAACATCATCCGTTATGTCTTAAGCATTTGATGTATCGTATTCATGTACGTCACAGGTTCTCAAGGTGTTTCATCACACCCTTGCGCACCTGGAACGTGACATATAATAGGTTTTAGTATAAAAGGAAATGGCAAACATTTATTTTGTTTGCCGTTTCTCTTTGAAAATAAAACATCTTAAAACTATTAAAAAGTAACAAATATCAGAAAATGTACATGTTTTAAATATTGATGAATTGTTATTTATTAAAGTTTAGTGACCTGTGATCAGATATAGCCTTCAAATCAATGTTTTTGAAACGCTCAGGATTTTTGCGGTACATTTTAGCAAATGGACACTCGCCAGGAATTTCGACTTTTATGGCATCGTCTTGAGTCTGGTTTTCAACATTGTCGGCGTCTAGAATTTGGGCAATTGATAGTCCATCCGCAATAACCCTTTCCACCAAAGAAGTCGCGGTTTCTGCGTTGTCGTATTGATTCGACATAATTGTTTCAGTTAGATTGTACTCTAGGGCCAGTGCCTGCGAGTACTCCATCTGCCTACAGGCTCGAAGCGCAGCAATCCAAATTGCTCTTTTTTCCTTTTCGTTTGACGAGCCAGCAAAAGTCAAATACTTTTCGGCCCAGGGCTTTCCAACCTGATCAACCTCATTGATCATCCTATCCAAAGACGCTGAAGCCGAGCAGACGTCTTCAGCAAGAGGAGCAAAAAACTTTTGAATCTCCGGCTTCCATACACTGATTTTACAGGGACCTGGATATACTGATTCAATGACGCATGCCTGTCTTAAAGCGTTCCTTGTGTGAGGCGGCGGACACGAAGCAGCAATTAGGATGCGCTCGGTGGCATTGGCAAAGTTTCGCTGGCTGATAAACCCGCGACCTAATCCCAGTGCGCCTTGCCATTCACTTCCTCGGATGATTAGATTCGGATGACAGAGAATGTACTCGACGGTTCCAGGTGCAAGGTCAGACATCTGTGCCCAGCTCTGGATTGATGTTGGATGCGGTGCACAAGTTGGATCAATGCTGAAGCTGTCTGAAAGCACTGTTTCGCTGGTAGTCTGCATCAGCGCAAGAGTACTGGGATCGACTGATCCGCTGGCAAAAAATATAACCGGTTTAAGCGTGTTCAATTTGCGCAATGACACTTCCAGCCGCATCCGTGCGCGCAGCGTGTCAAGTGCGCCATTGACACCGCCATCCGTGCTTAGAGCAGGCAGAAACGCTTTATGGTCAGCGGACGAGCGAATGATGGCCAATGCGTAGATGTCAGCATCTTTTTCGGCCTCAATGACTTTTTCTCTTATGAGGTTAAGAGTTTCTGTAGTCATTTTGTCGTCAGAATAATTGGCCAGGTCGATAATAGTGACATTCTCAATCTGACTCACGTTTGCCGCTGCCTCCTTTTCCTTTTCCCACAAATGCTGGTACGGACACACGGGCTTGGGTGCATTCTCTTCCTTGTACTTGCGATATTTGTCATAATTGATGTCTTCAATACGGCTGTAGTATTCGATTTTGGCTCGTTCCATGCGCTCGTTGATTTCGTGCTTATTGGTCTGCTGCGAATCGATGAATACACCAGTTAGCAGTTCGCTGAATCCTGGGGCAGTTGAAAAATCAAAGGCTTCAAAGCGATCGTAGAGCTTGGCCTCTTCGGTTTTCTCGCTCTCGTCCCGAATGCCCATGGTTTGCAGCCAGAGACGCAAACGAGAAGAGTCGATGGACGGGTCGACTGTAGTGTAGTGCTGGATCTTTTCCGCAAGCGTACTGTTTTCGAGCGACGCAGGCCATGTGTACTTGTAGTACCCGTGGAACTGCTGCAGCTCTTCGGTAGTAAAGTCGCAGCCATCGACCTGCGAAATAAGGCTAGTGGTGTCGCTGGTTTTGCTCATAGTACAACGTGCTTTAATAGAGGGGAAAAATAGACAATCGGGAGAGATGATAAAGTGTGAGCTCGGAGATTAAGCGAATCTGGTTGTTTCATTATCCGTCTGTAGCACATGGCTTTCGAAATTAGCCGCAGTTTAGCAATATTGATCCTTTATTTTTAACGAAGAAACAATCAAATCAACTCAAGAAAAGACCATAGTCAGCAGCTCAGACGGGTCGTAGGTGGTGTATCCCTTGAAGGTCAGGGCATTGGAGTCGGTGACTTCGGGAGCACCAGTTTCGCTGACAGTAGGGAGTGGCGACGAGGCAGTGACCTGATCAGTCGGTGTAATCGACGAGGCATCTACCAGCGCGCTGGTCGTGGTGTACTCCTCGACAGCCTCAGTGGTCGAGGCAACATCAGAGGGAGAGTCAGAATGGTGAGTCCACGAGTGGCTGTCATCGTAGCTATGGTCGCGACTATGATCACGGCTATGATCGTGGCTATGACCATGGCCACCTCTGTGACCTTTGCCGCGACCATGCTCGCTCTTGAACTTTTGGAACCACTCGCTGTACTCGGAGACATCGAGCGAGCCCAGGGCGCTGTACTCGTCGTCGTCGTCGGACCAGGACTTGTTGCCACCGCCGTTTTTGCGGAACGAGCCGATGTAGCTCTTGAGCGAGCCAAAGTTGAAGCGGCCATTGCCGTCTTGCGACTCAACTGACTTGTCAGAGTCCGAACCAGTCGGTCTGTCAACGGGGGCTGATACCACAAGGGCGGCCAGGAACAGAGCTGGAGAGAAGATAATCTGGGCAGTCTTCATTTTGGCGTGGAGAGAGATACACTGACGGGTAAGGGAATGCTTTTTTTTAAAAGAGTTGAATTAGTTTTGATAAAGGAACGTATAGACCGGCTATACTAGAAGGGTGGGATGCGGTAGGAAGAAGGGGGTGGAATGCGGAAATAAGGAAGAAGCTGGGAAGGTAACCAAAGAACCCAAAGCAAATGTCTTGGGAAATCAGGCGCATTATATACCAGAGCAAACCGCTCGACGTGTGTGGAAATGTTTACTTTTTTATCACTTTAACGTTCTACTCATTTCATGTTCAGAAAAAAAATTGGCACATAGAGATCGTCTGGTGTCTAATTTCCAAACACTAGCAAAACAGTATGTCTATTTGGATAGAAATATGACGTTTTTTCCATGCACATATGAAAGAGATTTACTCTTTTAAAATGTTTATTCCATGTACGCGCGGTCTGCAACATAGAAGAAAAATATAGTAGACCACGAGGTCGGTCCCTCCCCCTCTTGTGCGAACGACGATCGCCCATGCATCCTTGAGACCATTTCTGCGCACGTACATTTCTTTTTTATCTTCTCTGTTGCTCCTCGCCTGCATTGTTGCCCACCCTTCCTTTTTTCTTCTGCGTGCACCATGCGCACGCGTGTTATTGTTTACGATTCCAACAATGCTTGCAAGCAGGTTAACATCAACACGACATATCCGAACATGTGAAGCAGGAGAATTGGAGGATGGAGTAACATGCAGAGTTGTTTTACTGTATCAGTTATATGTCAGCAATCATTACGACGTCGGGGCCAAATTGCTCGTATGCACGTGGGCGAATGCAAAGACCCGGGATGCCGTTCTGCGAGGGCACCGCAGGCACGCCCGAGCTGCCAACCACGGTGGGCGCAATGGTGACGATAAGACAGTCGACCATGCGGCACTCGAGGAACGCCTGTATGATCTGAGCACCGCCCTCGACCATCAGCGAGCTAACGCCCTCACTTTCAAGCAATCCGAGAACCGCACTAATCATCGGCCTCCCCTGCTCATCGCACTCGCCAACCACCATAACACGTGCGCCCCGTGCCTCCAGCTCCTTCCTCCGATCCGCATCGTGGTCCGGCCCAGCGATAACCCACGGTTTGAGATACTCTGGGTTTTGCAGCAACTGAGCGTCCAGCGGGAAGCGCAGATGCGGGTCCAGGACGATAGGTCGCGGATGTCGTACTTTTTCGCCCGGCAGCGTGTACCTTGTTTGCAGCCGCGGGTCGTCGACCAGCACGGTGCCGATGCCCACCAGGATGGCCGAGTGCGTGCCGCGCAGTCGGTGCGTCATGGCCAGTGACTGGGTGCCGCTCAGCAGAAGTTTTTGCCCAGGCAGGGAGATTTTGCCATCGAGGCTCTGCGCATACGTCAGCGTTACGAATAACGTTGCTCCGTCCCTGTTCGGCCTGTCGTGGCGGCTAAAATCGACGTTGCTTTGCACAAAGGCTCTTGCACGCTCGATATCGGCGGTTTCCATTTTTTAATACATATCAAGAAGGCGGTGGTGATTGGGTAAGTGGGAAAACAAAAGATTTGATTATTTGCGCAGAACGCAGATAAAAATCGATGACTCGGTGGAGTGCGGGAATAAAAAACGTGATTAAGAGGTCGCGCGCTTTTTTTTTTACGGCTGGCTGGTATTATACAGATTGGATCGCTGGAGATTGTGTTAACGCTTTCCGGTTTTGCCTGTGGGAACATTGCAAGCGAAAGAGATAATGTACGCTCACATGCGCGTGTTCCACTGCTCCCTCCCCTCCCGATATAAAACCGTCCCTTGGCAGCCATTCCAGTTCCCTTCCCGCTTTCCTACCATTCTTGTAATATTCCCTCTTTATTATTTTTCCCCTGCCTTACCAATGCTGTCTTCGACTCGTTCTGCCGCCCTGCGCACCGTGCGTGCTACCACCGTTGCCCGCTCCGTGCACACATATGTGCCGTCCGGCGCCAGCGTGCTAAACACACCGCTGTCGGAAGCCGATCCCGAGATGTTCAACATCATCGAGCTCGAGAAGGCGCGGCAGCGCGCCGGTATCTGCCTGATCCCAAGCGAGAACTTTACCAGCCGGGCCGTCATGGATGCCCTCGGCTCCGTCATGCAGAACAAGTACTCTGAGGGCTACCCCGGTGCCCGCTACTACGGCGGCAACGAGTACATCGACCAGTCCGAGTCCCTGTGCCAGAAGCGCGC
>JANBSE010000094.1:0-18453 GCA_027578475.1 Coemansia sp. RSA 2607
AAAATATATACAGTGGCAACAAAAAGTGTATCAATGTTTTTCACTTTTGACTTTGAAGAGTACTATCTCCATAAGTAGACAAGATATAACCAAGTTGCTATTTTTATATAAAATTCCTATTGTGGTGGTACATGTTGCAAATAAATACACATGTCTTGGTTTATTCAAAAAAGTTATGGGCATTTAAAACTGATGTCTGCATTAATACACTTTTTTTGCTCCTCATAGAAAATATTATTATTTGTTTAATTAATTTTTTCACCTAACCAATCTTTAAATAGCATTACCAAATTAACTTATTTACATTATTTGCTTGTAAATTGACTTATTTTACTACTTTTTGATTTGTTATATCTGTTATAAACAATTATTAGAAATATTAATAAAAACAGAGCCTTCCAGCTCATCAGGAGTGACAATAGCTACAGAAAAACTGTTGGAAATCTTGCCAAAAACATTGCTCCAGTGCATTTTATTGCTACCAGTCTACATTTAAGGCATTGTATTGCAAAATCAGGCAACCATTCAGAACTAATCTAGTTTGACAGGCCATGGTGTGATCACCTTTAAATGCATAGAGATGAGGACACCGCAGTATATGTTGCCAAATTGCTGATTTTAAATTTATAAATGTGTGTAAACATTGCAATAATACTCAACATATAGTATGCAAAGGAATAGAGTTAAAAACCTAGGTTAAAATAACAACATTATTTTTCAAAGTATTCAAGGTATTTTTTGACTAAGCAAATGTCAACAAGGACAAAATTCTAAACAGCTTGAATAGTTTTTAATTAACTTACAATATTAATATTAGTCTATAAAGTTTGTTCAAGCATTTTTAAAGCCAAAAAATGATGGAGAGAAAAGTCAACAGTGTTGTGTTAGAAAAAAACAGTCATAAATGATTATTAAAGCATTAAACTTTGGAGTTGCATCACAGTTAGAGAAATTAATTAAATTTTATAAATCAAAATCACAAAGTACCAGATTAACTTCAAGATCAAAATGCAATGTAATCTTAATTTTTGATTAACTGATCATTGAATTACAATTGATTTAATGGTAATCTACTGAAATACTGACATCAATTTAGATACAATATCTAAATATTAATGACTATATAAAAAGCTAATAAATACTGTAGTGTAACTGATACAGTTGCAGCATTTGACTACTATAAATACTTTGTGGATAGAGCTTAAGAATTAGTGGTAATGTTATGATTTCTTGCTACCCAATAGCTCGATTGAATACTGGTAATCAATTGCTGAAATCTAATTTAAAATAATAAAACAAAATGTTAGAAGTAAACAGACAGATATATTTCTCCTCCGTTCACAGCCGATTTTTGAACCAGCCAATCAGAGGGCAGGAATATTGCACTTTCATAAGAGTAGTGCTTTTGTAATTTATAAACAAAAAGTATAAACAAAAATCGTTGCACCTAGCAATTAAGTTCACCAGCGAATTACCCATGCCCGACGACATGGGCCTGCCGCCAGGAGGCACCCACGGGGTGCTCCAACCCCTTCTGACCCGCCCCAGCCCACTTGGGTTGCGATCGCATTGGGATCCCCCGAATCCCCATCGTCCCCGCTGTCCCCGCCGCCCCCGCAAATGATCCGCTATAGCGCTATGCACATGACCGAAGGAAAGACGCTTGACCCCACTGCTCTCCCAGTGAAGGTGGTCCACGAAAAGACTGACGAACTAACAGTTGCCTTTGACACCCCTGATAAGACAACCCTAGCTGACTTTGCACGTGCCATGACCACTGCAGGTTTCACCGACTGCATAATTGGACACTCGACCCGCACCCGAATTGCTACTGCCAGACTCATGACTTGGGAAGATTGGCACAGAATCCATGAAACGGACATCATAATCGACGGCAAGGCCCTGCCACTCCGCCGCATCCATACCTTTGACCCAAATACGACTTCAGTCATGCTTCGCAATGTGTATGGACACTCAGTGACCCACATGGCTGTCGCCATCAAAGCTGCTCTTGCCGAATATGGCACTGTCCTCGACATTATCCTAGGTCGCATCGATGGTCTCACCACCAAGAATGCCTGGGCACTGATCCAGTTAACCGATCCCGAAAAGAAACTGCCCACCACGATCGAAATAAATGGCGACATGGTATCCCTGATAGGCACTGCAGTCACCGAGGCCTGCAGATACTGCAGAAAAACCGGCCACACAATCAATGAATGTATGGCCCATCCAGGTAACAGACAACGCAACGCCAAGAAAGCCAAGCTCCCGGAGGACCAGGAGACCACCGACCAACTGACCGAAACCCAGAAAAGAGCCCGCCCCATTCGCCAGCCCCGCCTTTCGACCCAAGCAAACCCTGCCCCTGTCGCGACCCCGAACCAGTTTGCAGCACTCGCAGTCGAAAAGTCAACTGAAGAAACAACCCCTACAGCCACGCTGCCGGCCCCGGTGCCCGCCCACATACCACTTGCCAAGGCGACTCCCAAAGAGCCTCAGACACGCGCCCAGACTACACCAGACCCTGTACAGCCAATAGTTGCAGCCCCCGAACCAGCCACCAGGCAGATGGCTGACACACCCACCCACACCCACAGAATGCTTACCCGGTCCCTGGGACACTTCCTCCCATCAATGGCCCAACCAGAACAAACCACGGCATCTGAAAGCCCTAGCCTGATGCCCCACCCAGATGATATGGAGATCTCCAGCCTGCTAACTGATTCTCCAGCCCATTTTGAGCCAGCGCAGGCGCAACCTGACCTGATCCAGCTCAACCAACTTTCACCTACGCGTGACCCCCTACCCTCAGACTTACCATCAGTAGCAGCTCACAGGGTATACCAGCCACAACAGCCGCCAGCCAACAACACAAACAGAAACAGACATTCACCATCAGCACCCGCTCCACAGCCAGAGTGACCTTTCCCTCAACTCAATAGATGAAACTCACAGTCACTACCTGGAATGTGCGGCACCTGTCCACTGATTCCAGTAGAACTATGAATCTGGATTTCCTCCGCTCTACAGTCAAATGCGACATTGCCATACTACAAGACATCTCTCCAGACCAACCTCCGTCCCACTAGACACCCCACTGGGCCTCAGATGCAATCTGGACACCGCACACAGCTATAATACTAAACAAATGCCTATCTCTTTCATTCACTCAACCTCCAACTATACAACTAAATGGTTACCTTATTACGGCCCTAATATCTTCCCCTTCTTTCCCTTTTACACTTACAGTTCACTCTCTTTACCTCCCTCCTCACACTAACACAATCCGCACATTTACTGAACAACTTTTATCTATTATACAATCATCTCCATACACAATCTTAGCTGGTGACCTCTATTCCTGCCCAAACCCAGCCCTTGATCGCCAGTCACATCGTTACACATCAGACCCACGCTGGTGTTTTATCTCACCTATTATCTCTCACCTTCAACTCAAAGACTCTGTCCATCACTTTATACCCTCGCAACATTTCTACACATGGGTCGTTGGATCACAGAAGTCCTGCATCGATCACATTTTCATAACGACTGACTTACTCCAACTGGCCACCACGCCGACAGTGCTTATACCACCTGGCAACCCAACCAGCCCTCCATCAGATCATCGTCCTGTCACCATCACATTAGATAACGACCCCCAGGCAGACGCCGACCGCCCACCATGGCGCATGAATACCTCGCACCTCTACCACAAAAACTTTATGACCATGTGCCATGCCCTAATCACGCCCTCTCTCAGTCAGACTGCCGTACTCACAGACATCTCGCTCAACACATGGGATCATCGGAAGGCCAAAATCAAGCGGGCTGGCACCCAATACAGGATTGCGCTGGCCTGCCAGAAAAACAAACAGAAAGACTCCTACCAGTCAACCATATTAGGTCAAGAACAGATGGATCTCTCGACATGCCCACCAGATTACCAGATCCAAGTGGAAATGTACCAGGCAGCCATCCAACAAACCCTAGCACGACAAACAGCTAACATGCTCACAGCCATGCGAACACGCTCACATGAACGGTATGCCGAATTAGGCGAACGACCGACATGGTACTTCTACAGACTCCTCAAGTCTCGCTCTGCTACAACTTACACATCATCACTCCTGGATACCCAGGGCAACCTACTCAAGACATCAATCGACATTTGCGCGTGCATATATGAATTCTACTCAGATTTATTCTCTAAAGGTCAAACAGACGATACAGCCCGCCAGCAACTACTCACTCACTGGCAGTCACACTTTACGAACGACCAATGCGACATGCTCAATACACCATTTACGATCGAAGGAATCATAGCTGAGATTAATGACTTACCCCTACACAAAGCTCCAGGCCCAGACGGCATCCCTTTCGAGCTTTACAAATGATCTGTACTTGACATCGCACCAACCCTTTGTGCACTGGCCAACTACTGCTGGCAGGAAGGCGTTGTACCATGCTCATGGAAACAGCTCCACATCATCCTGCTCCCAAAGAAAGGAGACCTCAGAAACCTGGCCAACTGGCGACCCATCGCACTTTCGAACTGTGACGTCAGGATCATAACGTACGTTATGACGGCCCGCCTACAGCAGATCATAAAAATGGTTATAAGCCCAGAACAGACTGGTTTCATTCAAGGCAGATCGATCTTCGACAACATTCACACTATCTGGGAAACCATTGAGCATGGACAAGCTTACCCGCACACCGGCACCGGCGCACTTCTATTCCTTGACCAGCAAAAGACTTACGACCGGGTAGACTGGGACTACCTCGACAACTGTCTCAGACATATCAACGTTGGCCCACGTTTCCATGGCATGATTAAGACGATATACACTGACAGCTAAGCCAACATCCAGTTAGGCAAATGGATATCACGAGGCATCCGGATCAACCAGGGCCTCCGCCAGGGCGATCCCCTTTCCCCTCTCCTACATAACCTTATAGCCGAGCCGTTACTCTGCTACTATCGTCACCACCTTAATGGTATCCCACTAATCAACTATACCTTACGAGCCATTGCCTTTGCTGGCAACTTTGCCATAGTGGTATCTGGCCTTGACGACATGGCCACTTTCCGACGAGCGACTTACTTACACTCACGAGCATCAAATGCAAAGCTGAACGAATCCAAGATGGAACTTTTACATATCGGCCAGCCAACTTTCACAACCTCTTTCCCTCCCCTCGGCCCTGGTGCAGCGATCCGCTATCTGGGAATACACTTCACAGAAAAGGGCTTAGCTACTGACCTAATGCAGGCCAAACTACTATCAGCCATTGAAAACATGATACACGGCTGGCGTGATCGAAACCTCTCTCTGAGGGGCCGTGTCCTGCTTACAAACACAAATCTACTATCCAAGCTTTGGTTCCAAGCAACCATAGTTCCTTTCACAGACCAATTCCTCACAGACATATGCAAAACAACAACAGCATTTATTTGGAATGGTAAAAAACCTAAAGTTTCGCAGGATACTCTCACCAAACCAATAGCACACGGCGGCCTGGGGCTCATGCCGCTAGCCATTCAGGCACCAGCAATCTTCGCCAAGGTGATACCTCCGATCTTGCAACCCAATGCTGCCCAATGGTGGTCACACACAGCAGCAGCAAACCTTGCACGATCCCTAGCCAAAGCCAACTCGCACGTTCTCGACCTACTGAACAACAGAAAATGCTGCCCAAGAAACTTACCACGTACCTGGACTTACCTATGGAAAGCCTGGCGCTTGACGAAAGGAACGATACCTACAAATGCAGTTATCTTGCCAAAAGGACTGGCAACTCTCCCCCTCTCCCACCCACTTGTCTTGGCCCTTTATGAACCGCCCGCCCATAGGACCCATGTTATGCATGCATGGAACATCCGCACATTAGCAGATGTATTCACACGCGACCCGTCAACCGGAAAAGCGACTTACCACCCAGAGGCATACACCCTCCCTTTTACCCGCCTAATAGAAAACGGACGCCTCAGTCTAACGCCAGCAGCCCTTGAACTATTAAACGAGTTTCCACACAATCATGCCCTCACCTCCTGCTGGCCCTATGCAGTGATGACCGGTTTTGTGCTACAACACTATCAGCCAACACTAGGCTGCAATGCTGCCTCACCTACAATCCCTTGCACACCAGCGTGGACCCGCTGGGACTGACCTGCAACAACCCCATCACCACAAAACCTATGGATGCACATTAACTCGACCCGGCTCCTACAAAAACAAGTCTCACTCCTATTGCTCCTTAGCCATGGTGCAGTGATGACCTGGAAACGACTTAGCCACATGTCTGACAAAATCACCCCATACTGCCCATGCTGCCCGACAACAGTAGAGGATCTGAAACATGCCTTCTGGCTGTGCCCCCGCGTGCAACATTTCTGGTCTAAGATTGCAACTTTCCTCACCTACCTCACGACATCCACACAACTGATCATACTAGACTTACCAGCAATAATCACAGGCTTCCCGGGCAGACAACGATGCCTGCCAAATATCCAAGTAATCCACGGGCTGGCAGCCTGGGAAATCTACAGATCCCGAGCCGAACTGTCACTAGACCATATCCACACATCAGGTGACGCCATGTTCCTGCACTGGCGAGCCAACCTACACTCACGAATTGTCCAAGACCTTTATTATGCATACAAGATTGCAAGAGACCCAGCGGTTTTCCACAGAAGGTGGTTGTGTGTCCCGAACCGCTGGTTCCATTTCGACCCAGGTGAGCGCCCATTGAGCGGGGCCTTAACGTTCAATATGGACCCGCGACTCATCGACAGCAGAACAAGACAACAGTACACACATACTACGATATACAACGATCCAAACACACAAGTCCAATACTCTGCATAACACTCTAAACATCACAATAACTCCCTTCATCACAATAGCCTAACATATCCTTAATTAATAAATTCGATCGATCAAAGTCAGTGAACATGTTCACTGACTTTGAACGATTAGATTAAACTCAAAAAAAAATAGAAGTAAACAGACATAGGGTCTATTTGTTAGATTTTATTTATTGTTTGACTTGTTCTTATTTTTGGTTTTTAATAAATTAATATTTTATTTTTAATGAGAAGCAAAAAAGCTTATCAATGATAAAGTCAGTTTCAAATGCCCATAACTTTGTATAGAGTAGAGCTAAAAACGTGATTTTATTTGCAACATGTGCTATCACAATAGGGCTTTCATATAAAAATAGCATCTTAATTATACTTTGTTTACTTATGGAGATAGTACTCTTCAATGGCAAAAGTGAAAAACATTGATCCACTTTTTGTTGCCACTGTATGTAAAATGTGACTTTTTTTCTTAGCTAAGGGTTCATGTCTTTTATGGACGTGAGACCTTGGTTTATAAGGTTTTTCTAGACAGGCTGAGTGTTTGTTTTAACCTCTGCCTTGTGAGTATCCCTTTGTTGTTGTAGTTTTGTTGCAGACAATTGTAATCGCTCTTTCTAGGGAGGGCTTCTCAATTGTATGTGTACCCTGCATGTACTTATGTAAGATCTCCAAGCAATTATAATAGACTCAAGTTCAAATCAAATTCCTATACAAAATTTTAAAATAATATCACATGAAAAAACTCTGCATTTCTTTCAACAAATAATTTTGTCATACATTAATAACTTTTCATATAATTAATACTAAAACATTTTAATGTAGGCATAACCATTTCTCCACAATTGTTTGCACCAAATGCTAAAGCAAAAAATTTAATAAACAATTGATTAATATTTAATTAATAGTTGTTATCTTTGTTAGTATTTGACTCTTTCATTAAATAATTGGCAACAACATTCATTTTATCAAATTTGTAATTTAAAATTTTTCCACCTAATTCTACAGCATTAACCAAGCCATCTGCTTGTATGTAACTTTTAAATAAATCAACCAAGAGATTATCCACGTTGAATAAATACAGTTCTATTTTTATCCATTATCTTTATTAATTACTGTTTTTAATATTGTAATATTTTAGTATATGTTGCAAAAAAAATTCATGTAAAGTATTGTCAATGGTTTTTATACTAAATTATTTGAAGATTTAATAAAAATCATTTATAAATAATATTCTACTTTTTACTAAGGTGAGCTTGATAATTTAGTTTTGTAAAATAAAAATGTTTATAAAATAGTTTATTAAACAGTTATAATAAAAAATCTGTTAATACAATAGATTGATATTTTTTGTTCAAAAAATGATATTAAAAACAGGTTATTTAAAAAGATACTAAAATGTTTTAAGACTTCTTTAGCACATACAACAATTACAATATAATTTTTTTGCTATTTATACAGTGACAGGTAAAAGTGTATCAATGTTTTTGACTTTCGACTTTGAGGAGTAATATCTCAGCAAGTGGTCAAGTTAATAAGGGGTGGCTAATTTTATTTGAAAGCCATATAGTGATAGTACAATTTGCAAATAGAATCACGTGCTTAGACTAACTGGCTAGAAAGTTATGGGCATTTGAAAACGATGTGAGCATTGATACACTTTTTCCTGCTAGTCTAGAAATTTATAAAAATTGTTTCTTTAATTAAATAAACAAGCATAAGTCTAATTAAAAATTTTTTAACAACCCTACATACTCTGCACGTATTACTACTTATTTATTGCACTTTAACCCATTTGTCTAATCACATACCTGACATAAAAAAATTAAGAATTGTATCTTTTAGCAAAACTATACTGGTAGTAGCTTCTGAAAAATAATTACAAAACTTAATGTAAGTATAACCAGAGTGTATTATCTTTATATTTGATTGTTTTCCAATTACTTTGTTGCAAAACTAAACTTCCAACCAAAAATTATTGCATGGGGTAGGCTAACTTGCAATCATATTTAAATCACTGGAAAAATGAAAACACAAGCAATTGTTGCCAAATTGCTTGAGAAGAAGCTTTTTACGTGTGTAGATTTTTTTTATAAGACACAATGTATTATATGCACAGAATTGGTGTTTTAATCTGAGAACAAAGAAACATTAGTCTTTTTCCAATTAATATGTGTGAGCATTTTAACAAAACAAATGTCAATAAAGAATTCAGTCTAGTCACCTGAAATTTTGTTTAAAATTAAAACATACTAATATCAGTCTGTTTGGTATAAATATACTAATTTACAGCTGGAAAATGATGCTGTGAATACAAAATAGTTCCATGTTTGAAAACAGACATGTTTAATGATAAAAACATTAAACTTTCAAGCTGCGTCACTGTTGAGAAAAATAATTAATTCAACTAAAACAAAAACTCACACAACCACAATCACCAGATAAACAATCTCTAATGTAATCTTTTTTTTAATTAGCTGATTTTGAAAATACAATAAATTAAGTGTAGATTTTCAGAATTGTAACATCATGCATAGCACGAAATTACTTCAGAGATCACAAACAGAGCAGCTATTTCAGATTGAGTAGTAGCCTGCACAGTTTCTAAACTTGAAAATTACTAATAAAATGTGAGTTATAGTTAAGATTTTTTGCCACTGCTATGATATGTGACTGCCTATTGGTGTGAACAAACACTGGGTAAAAAATATGGAAACATAATACACAATCACCAAAAAAAATGTCAAACAGTAACAGGCAATGGGCCTGATTGTTTAACACAAATTAGTTCTAACAAAGGGCACCTAATGTGGGATTAAATAATTTTAATTTATTATTTTTATAACAGCAGGAAAAAGTGTATCAATGCTGAGGTGATTTTCAAATGCCCATAACTTTCTAGTCAATTGAGCTAAACACGTGATTCTATTTGCAAATTGTACTATAACAATAGGACTTTCAAATAAAATAAGCCACCTGTTATCAACTTGACCACTTGCTGAGATATTACTTTTCAAAGTCAAAAGTCAAAAACATTGATACACTTTTTCCTGCCACTGTATCTAGTCTACTTTTGGAGATAGCACTATTCAAAGTCAAAAGTAAAAAACATTGATTCACCTATTGTTGCCACTGTATGTAGTTTTTATGTTGCAACATCTCCTGCAACAATTAGACTAAAATAAAAGTAATATTTTTGATTTTTATCTTTTTTACTTTCATTGATAAATTATGTTAAAAAATAATTGTAAAAAAATTATAAACATAATCTAATCACTGTATGTATTGTAAAAAAATAAAGGCCTCTCAGTTTGTTGCCAGATTTTTTCCAAGAAATATATTTATTTAATAATAATTACCATTCTTTTGTAATACAACCTAGCAACGTTTAAACCTTGTATCAAAACAGGCTTCAAAGTCATCAGGTTTGAGACAAGCAAGCTCATGTTTCCATGCCTTTTTTTACATGACTAAGATTGGTAAACTTCTTGCCACTTAGCTTGTTCTTGATCCTCGGGAAAAGCCAAAAGTCGCATGGTGCAAGGTCAGGAGAGTAGGGAGGTGCTTTAATAATAGTTGTACCTATATTGTTAATATATTTCATTGTAGTCTCAGATCTATAAGCTGGTGCATTATCCTGATGAAAATGAATTTCTGATGGATGTGAATTTCGATTAGTCTTTTGCCACTTCTTGATCACTATTTTAAGACCTTTTTGTATGTATATGTTAGAGTTAACTCAAGAGTTCTTGGTATCAAGGTAAGCGTAAACAATCCCAGTTCGTGAGAAGAATACAAGAGCAAGAAACTTTTGTGTGTAATTTGATGGTCTCACCTGAGACTCTGGCTGTTGACCTTAAATCATCCACTGTTTAGCCACTGGTCCTTGTTTAGGTCTGTAAAGATATACATATAATTCATCACATGTGACAATGTTAGATATATAGTCGCTACGATTTTTTTGATATTTTATGAGAAAAGATTTGCAAAAGACAAGTCGCTCTTTTTTGTGTGCATCACTAAGCTCATATGGAATCCATTTACGATAAACCATCCTGAATCCAAGATCCTTCTCCAAAACTGTTCACATTGTAGTCACTGAGCATTTGTACATGCAAGCTAACTCTTGAACTGTTGTTTGTGGTGACTCACTGAATGTTTGAATTATAGCGCCTCCATAAAGTTTGGCAATTTTAAGATTTGGACGGCCTGATTTAGGTGCATCCTTGAGCGACTTACAGCCACTCTTAAATCTACTAATCCAAAAGTAAATTGTGCTGGGTGAAGGTGCGTATGTGGGGTATTTAATGTTTAAAGTAGAATGAATATTGGTTGCTTTATGGCCAAAATCAAACAACAACAAGATCATAGCTCGAATATCTTGTTGGCATAAATCAATTGAAGTCATTATTTTCTATGTTCTAAAATAATTTTTTAAAATTCAAAAATTAACAAAACAAAAACTAAAAAAGCTACGGCTACCAAAACAATATTTTTGAAAGCTTATCCCGCACTCTATTTGATGCTATATTTTGATTATCTTAAAATTAATTTGTTACTGTGAAATAATATTATTTCAATTTTTTTGAGTGGCCTATATAAATTTGTGCTTTATTTTTAATTAAAGGTCCAATTATTATTTTTAGTGTAACAGTAAAAAGTTAATCACTGCAAAGAAAATGTACAAATTGCCAATTATTTCAGTCAAATAAGCTGAAAATATAATTTTATTTTAATAATAAACCTCAACTCCAAAATTTTTATATAAAAGTAACAAAAAGTTTTGCATTTGAGTATTGGTTTTTATTCTAATTTTAAAAATTAAAAATTATAAAAAATTATACAGGCTGACCTGCTACTGTAAAAAATAAAAAATGTTACAAAAAAATTAAAAATGTATTTGGTAAAATCCTTATTAGTGTAATATGACAAATTAGTATTTAAATAAATTAAAAGTTTAATTTAAACATTTTATTAACTTTTTCTACTCATTTATAAAATTTAAGTTTTTTTAACACAAATTTGTTTACAATATTAATATAAAATTTGTTTTAAACATTTAATGCACTACGTATTTTATACAAATATTTAAATAAATGCTTTTTTACAAATTATTTAATATAAATAATATACAGAAATGGGTAAAAACACAAAATGCTGTTTTTTAACTTTTTCTTTTTAAAAATTCTTATTAGCAGCAAAAAACCATTAAATTTTTTATACAAAAAAAAACTCTAAAAGAAAAATCCCATTTTTAAAATGTAATATAATTTTTTTTATATTACAAAAAAATATTTAAAAGATATTAATATAAAAATTTATAAAACTAGCTTATTTTTTTTTGTATTTAACATTTTCAAAAATATTGTTTTTAAATTAAATTATTTTTATAAAAAAATTAATAAAAAAATAAAAGACAACAATTTAATTATACAATAAATTAATATATATTTTAACTGGTTTTTAATAAGGCTTATAAAAAGAAATCATTTTATTAATTTTTTTAAAAAAAAATTACATATAAATTCTACAGTTTTCTGTAGATAATATAACAATTTTTGATATAAAAGACAAGGAAAATGTAAGTAAGACAAAATTTTAAATATTCACACACACATCTACAACTTTTACATACTTTTACTTATTAACTAAACTAACATGTCTGACCGAAATCCATATGATGTTTTTAATAATTTAATTCAGCAAATTAGTAAGAATAAAGATGTGAAAGGTGAATTTGATCTTGCTCTACTAGACTATGATCCAAATAGTGAAGATTTTGAAGACGTTGCTTGTGCCACTTTTTTCGTAATGCATAAGTGTGGAAAAAAATTTGAAGATATTAAAATAGATATTAACATGTCACCTTCTCTTAGAAATCACATGGTAACCAATATTTTATGCAATTTTAATAATCACAAGTTTGAAGTTGACATTTTGTCAACAATTATTTATAATATGCATATGGAAACATATGCAAGTAATTATATTATATTGTTAGCACTAGCAGCTGAATGTAGTTTTGAAACACTATATGCAACAGTAAATTTTCTCAATCTTCCTGAAAAATATAATATGGAATTCAATGGTGCACTCGACTTTTACAGGCATAGTATTGATGAAATGAACAACATGATTATATTTGCAAATCAGTCCGAATAGAAAAGTTTACATAAAGTGTTAACAACATGTTAATCAATGGGTTTTTTGACTATTAAAAAAATTATTAGCTAGTAAAATAGAAATATAATATATATTATAATTTTTTTGTTATAATTCATAATAAAAACTTATTTTTATGTTTTTTCACTAAATATAAACTAAACTAAATTAAATTAAAAATATAAAAAAAATTATTTCCCATTATTATTTGTTAACAACTTAATAAATAAGTGTACAGTGACATTTAACTTTATCAATGTTTATTAATTTTAAAATATAAAAAAAGACATCTCTGCAAGTTGGTTACATATCTTATTTAAGAGAAACTCTAATGTCAAGCAGCTTACAAACAAATTTAACCACAAAAAAGTTTACTATGGGAATTGTAAAAAGTATTTTCATAATTTTTTTTGTGCAACAACCTATGTTATTATTGTTCAACCAACAAAAAAAACTGGTAGCCTGATGATACTATATACAATGGTAAAAAAAGTGAATCAACGTTCTAGACTTTTAACTTTAAAAATTAATATCTCAGCGTGTTATCAAGATAAAAAAAAGCTAATTTTATATAAAAGCCCTATTGCTGTGAAACACGTTGGAAAAAGAATCACTTGTTAAGCTAAGCTGACTAGAGATTTATGGTCATTTGAAAATCTCCTCTGCAATGATACACTTTTTCCTGCTGTTTTGAATATAACAAATTTAATAAATTAAATTTATTTAATTTTAAATTTAATGCCCTTTGCTGATACTAACTTGTTTGTCACAATCAGGCCCATTGCCTGTTACTATTTGACAATTATTCTTGGTGATAGTTTATTATGTTATCACATTTCTTACCCAGTGTTTGTTGACACCAATAGGAAGTCACATACAGTGGCAGGTAAAAGTGTATCATTGTTTTTGACATTCGACTTTGAGGAGTAATATCCCAGCAAGTAAACAAGTAAATGAAAAGTAGCTATTTTTACTTGAAAGCCCTATTGTGATAGTACCATTTGCAAATGGAAACACGTGCTTAGCTTTACTAAATACAAAGTTATAGGCTTTTGAAAACGATGTGAACATTGATACACTTTTTCCTGCTACTCTAAAAAAAATAATAATTGTTTCTTTAATTTAATAAACAAGCAAAAGTCTAATTAAAAATTTTTTAACAACCCTACATACTTTGTATGTACCTTTACTCATTTATTGCTCTTTTTTATTAATCTAATCACGTATCTGACATAAAAATAAAATAAGAAATGTATCTCTTAACAATACTACAGTGGTGGTAGCTCCTGAAAAATCATAACAAAACTAAACCTAAGTATAGCCACAGTATATTATCTTGATAACTGATTGTTTTTCAAGAACATTGTTGCAAAACTAGGTTACCAACCAAAGATTATTGTGTGGGGTAGGCTAACTCCCAATGATATTTAAATTGCTGGAAAAATGAAAACACAAGCAAATGTTGCCAAATCGCTTGAAAAGTAGCTTTTCATGTGTGTAGCTCTTAATATAAGACACAACGTCTTTTATGCAAAGAATTGGTGTTTTAATCAAAGAATAAAAAATATTAGTTTTTTCCAATTAATATGTGTAAGCTTTTTAACTAAACAAATGTCAATAAAGAATGCATTCTAGTCACCTGAAATTTAGTTTTAAAATTATAACATACTTATATCAGTCTGTTTGGTATAAATATACTAATTTACAGCTGGAAAATGACGCTGTGAATACAAAATAGTTCCATGTTTGAAAACAGACATGTTTAATGATAAAAACATTAAACTTTCAAGCTGCGTCACTGTTGAGAAAAATAATTAATTCAACTAAAACAAAAACTCACACAACCACAATCACCAGATAAACAATCTCTAATGTAATCTTTTTTTTAATTAGCTGATTTTGAAAATACAATAAATTAAGTGTAGATTTTCAGAATTGTAACATCATGCATAGCACGAAATTACTTCAGAGATCACAAACAGAGCAGCTATTTCAGATTGAGTAGTAGCCTGCACAGTTTCTAAACTTGAAAATTACAAATAAAATGTGAGTTATAGTTAAGATTTTTTGCCACTGCTATGATATGTGACTGCCTATTGGTGTGAACAAACACTGGGTAAAAAATATGGAAACATAATACACAATCACCAAAAAAAATGTCAAACAGTAACATGCGATGAGTCTGATTGTTAGTCACAAATTAGTTTTAACAAAAGACATTGAATGTAGGATTAAATAATTTTAATTTATTAAACTTATTATTTTTATAACAACAGGAAAAAGTGTATCAATGTTTAGGTCATTTTCAAATGCCCATAATATTGCACTTAGCAAAGTTGGTCACGTGAATCTATCTGCATATTGTACTCACACAATAGGGCTTTCAAATAAAATTAGCCACATTTTATTAACTTGATTACTTGCTGTGATATTACTCCTCAAAATCAAAAGTCAAAAACATTGATACACTTTTCCCTGTCACTGTATAATTTAAGTTTTTTGTTAATATAGTTAAAAAATAATACTTAAAACAATCATAACAACAAACACTCAAAATGTAGCATGTATGCTCTAGTGTTAAATGAAAACAAATAATAATTTTAGGGTAAAAGATTTATCCGCAGTAGACAAGAGCACAGTTTTATTTTTGTTTAACTTGATATTAAAATCAAATATTATGAATATGGTTTTTTTTACTTTCTACATTATAGAGCTATTTTATTATACTAAAATTTTAATTAATTTAATATACCTGTTAAGGTTTGTATTGCGCAAAATTAAAGTAAATTGAAGCAGGTAACGTGGTATGTGCAAAATATAGTTAGTCAATTTTAACACTCTAAAAAGTCTTAAAAGTTTAGTTGCAATTGTCTTCAGTCCAGCAAGTTAAATACTTGGCTAAGTTAAGTAATAAAATTTTCTGACCTGGATGTTGAAAATAATTTAAAGTGAATTAAAGTATTCAATCATTCACATGTTGTTTCTCTGAACTTATTGCCAGCCCTGTATACTACAGTTTTCTTACCTTTATGCAGTTAATAGTAATTTCACTACAGCCAGTCCAACTGAATTATCTCTAAGATGGCATCTATTTTTTTGAAATCAAATGCCCTGAATGTAGTCAGGTTTAAATAAACCGCACTGTTGCAATGATTTTCACAAGGTTTTTAACGATTTTTCTGGATCTGTTGTCACTCCTGCAGTGGTGAAAAAAGCTGTTTTGACTGATTTTGCTAGTAAGGTTTATGGCAAATATAAAGAAACAGTATGTAATATGTCAAGTAGAATCATAAACTAAAAACGTAATTAAATTAATTTGATTGGGCTAATTAAAAATTGATTAAGTGAAATAAATTAAAGAAACAAAATATTATAATTATTTGACCAGCTCAAAAAGTGTATCAATGCACTGCTTATTTTCAAATGCCCATAACTTTTAACAGAGACAGGCTAATCATGTGATTCTATTTGCAACATGTACTATCATTAAAGGGCTTTTATAAAAACATAGCATTTTGGTTTTATCTGGTTTTCTTAGGGAGATTGTTCTCTCTAATGTTAAAAATAAAAAAACAATGATACACTTGTTGTTACCACTGTATAAAATAAAAAATAGTATCAAATCAACAGTTATGACATCATAGAAGACAACTCATAACATTGTGTACTTGATTTTGAGAAAAGTGTTGGCAGAGGTAAGTTACATTTAAGTGTTTGTGCTGCTGCCAATTAGATTGACTTTAAGACAGTTAAATGCCTAAATTAGACACTTAGAGTCAGCGACCAACAATCTGCAGGTGTATCAGAGTGACCTAGCTGGTTTTTTTCTATATCTTTGACTTTTAGTTAAAATATCCAAAGCAAAGGCAGTTTGGTTGAAAAATGCAGGGAAACTGGCTTTTGCATTTGGCAGTTACCTGTCATGTCATGGATAAAACATTCTTAGCATTTTTTGCAAAGTTCAGACTAAATGTTTGATAGTTCCTTAAAAGCAGACAGGTTAATTTTACCGAGTTTGACCGAATGTGCATGCAAGAGACCATTAGCAACCTTCGTGAGCATATTTGTGACAGTGAACAGAGAAAAACTTGTGATAATGCTGTGTCTGCTACATTTTTGAGGCTAAAAAATTGGTAGCCATGGTAGACATACCTTAAAATATGTGTAGCAAGTATATTAAAAAAATGATTGCTACAACTCTTTTTTGATCATGCGAAGTTGCTAGTGTCGCAGGTTAAGCCCAGTTTATGCTTAGATGATAATAAAGGGATATATTACCTAAACAATGTAAAGGAGTAAAAGACAAGGGAAAACTTTTCCGTTTGTCATGCGGGGGCGGTTTATATATCTTCGCCTGTTTCTGCTCTCTCACCGTTGTGCGACCTGTCCATGGGATCGCCCTGATCTACCTGTTGATCCGAGGTGCCCATGATACTAGCAATATGTTTGATCTAAGGGCAGGGAAAATGACAGTATTTGATTGTCTTACGGTGTACACCTTAGACAATTCTGGTTGGCCGGCAGGCCTACACTTGTAGCAGTGTGTCCGGTTAAGGCCTTTTTGGGCCACGCTTTATTTTTCAGAATTATAAATAGAAAAGAAAATGTGCTATTCCCCCAGGATTCCTTTGTCCTTTTCAAAGCCGTGCTAATTCGTGATTACTTATAATAGAGACCCTATTTTTTACATAATATATTGTTCTTTTTAACCGCTAAGAAATGACTAATGTCTACACCTCCGAGCAACTCGATGCCCTTATCGCAGAGGCAGTCAAAAGAGAAAGAGCAGCCGCAAGACAGACCGTCGGACATGCTCAAAACGACACGCATATGGAAGTGTCTTCAGTCACTGACATTGACGAAGGCGGAGAAGAGGAACCGGTCACAACTTACCTCAAACTCCACAACTCTACCAGGATGCTCATCGACTGTAGCTTCGACACCACGCCAGCTATGCTCCAAAAGGCAACCAAAGATGTCCCCTACTATGCGCATGAATGACTCCAACTGCTCGAAACCCACATTGCCTTCTTTGAAAACAACAAGGGAAAAACTCTCTCTGTGGCGCGCCTTATCACATTTGCAATGACCCAGCTCAACTGCATCAACAAAATCACTAACGCCTGCGCGCACGCCATCACCCGTACGCTTGACAACTGCGACCGTCAAGAAACACTTGATACAATCACAATCGCAACTACAGTCGCAGCAGCCTCTGCCAGACACTTACAAAACAACTTACTCACAATTATCGGAGAGCTCGCCAAGCTCAATTCAACGCAGCTCAGACAGCTGCTACCCCACCTCGGAGAGAACAAGCAGCCCTCAATCGCCGAGGGATTCGCTGACCAGTGGGAAGAGATCAAAAAGAGCCGCCCAAAAGGATCGGCCGCCCAAAAGGATCGGCCGCCCAAAAGGATCGGCCG
>JANBSE010000095.1:0-21077 GCA_027578475.1 Coemansia sp. RSA 2607
TGGGATTCGAACCCACGCCTCCGGAGAGACCGCGGCCTTAACGCGGCGCCTTAGACCAACTCGGCCATCTCACCATTTGTGCAAAGCATATTACTCCGCAATAAAATTATGCTATTTACGTAACTAACAGATATACGTAAAATATATGAAAAAAGCTTTTTTTTGGTGTTTTGTGGGAAAAAAAAAATCTCTCTTCCGCTCCATCCCGAAAAATCAACGAGCCAATCAAAACGCAGGAATTTTATACTCTTTTATTAACTTAAACAAAAAAGTTTAACCGTTGCCTTCGGCATTCGAAATGAGCGCCAACCGACCACCGCCAGACGCGTCAGGAGACGTGTCAACGGCTGCACCTGAGCCACAGGGTCCATCCTGGGCCACTGTGGCTAGTCACCACCTACCCGCAAACGCAGGACAACGCGGATCATCGCACAATGTCCAAAACGCACCAGCCACCGATGTGCCAGCCAAGCCGCGCATCGACAGGGGCAAAGCATTCAGCGCACTTCACCTTGTAGATACACCCGAAGCGTCAATCACTCGTGAAAATGAGACAGCGGTGCTACCGCTACGCATTGTGTCCAACCAACACGATTATACTAACCTGAGCTACCAGGTGCCGCCCAACGCCACCCGAGGCGAATTCATCGAAGCTTTCAACGCCACACCAGTGGTTATCACCGGATCCAACCACGTACACCTGTACCCGAAGGACAATCTCGCGATTGTCCGCTTTACGAATGTAGACGACCACGCGACGTTCAAGTCGGCCACAGTAACGATGCGTGGCCAGCCACTGCAACAACGCGCCTTCAAAACGTACAATCCGCGTATCTCTTTTGTGACACTCTACAGCCTAATGGAGGCCGATGCCAAAACAGCAGCTGGCATCATCAACAAAGCCATGATGAAGTACGGCCAGATACTCGACATTGTCCTGTACAAAAAGGGGACCTTCTTGTCAGACACCGCGCAAGTGGTCATTGAAATGGCCGAGGACCTCACAGTCGATGGCATCATCCATACTGAGGACTACATTGTTCATGCAGTAGGTAAGAGAGTCAGCAAAGGCTGCACCTACTGCAAAAAAGAGGGACATACCAAAGCCGAATGCCCCGACCGCCCTCAGTCGAAACGAGAGAGACAACAACAAGCCGCTCAATCGCGCCAGCAAGCAGCGCCAGATAGTCCCCAAAACGAGACTCGGGCCAAACATAAGAAAGTCGCTGTCCAGCCAGTAACACCAATCAATGCAAACATCATGCCGATGGGCCAAACACCAAATACTGCGCCACCACGCAACAAAGCCAGCAATATGCTAAACGCGGCAACCCGCCCTTCGAACACCCAGCCGGACACCCCCGCTAAGTCTCGTATGCAGACGCGCGCCCAAGCCAGCGCCAACAAACTAGCGACTTCCAGCGCTAACACATCAGGTAAGTTCACCGCTACTGTCCACCCCCCCCCCCCCCCTCACGGCAATAACAGCCACCCCCCCTTTGGTACCCTCTTGCCCTCCCCTGCCAGAAGGTCCTTTCGATTTCTCTTTACCCACCACTGACGAGCCTCCCAATACAGAGGTCGTCACACCCCTCCCTTCCACCGAGACACCCGCCCCGGGTCCTCTCACTGTGGACCCATCCCCCCTCTCTGAAAACACACCCGTTAAGGGTAACAACACCCAAGTTAAACCTACCCGCGTCAAACCGGTGGTACAAACCACTAAGGTTGACACGGCAGGCGACACACGGGTCGCGTATGAATCCATGCAGGTTGATGACGACGGGTCGGACGATGATTCGACTCCTAGTCTCACTGAGAGTTCTAATTAATTTTGTTCTAACCTTTTAATTTATTAAAAGAATAGAATGAAGTTAAAAATTACTACTTGGAACGTCCAGGGTCTTCGTGATGATGCAAATCGGACGATCTCCTTGGATTACCTAATGGACATATTACAAACTGACATTGCGATACTGCAGGAGACACACTGGACCAACTTCGATTCCCACTGGGCCCCGAAATGGTCATGTGACTCCGTGTGGACTGAACATGTCGCGATTTTATTAAATCCCAAAAAAACTTAGCCTTTGAGGGCACACCTATTATCAGAGAAGGGAACCGGTGTATCTCCGCATACATCACGGCTCCCAACATGCCGGTTAAACTCCTGGTCCACGCGGTATATATGCCACCGGATCGGGAGGAATCTATTGCTTATTCAACTTATTTATTACCTTTATTACTATTCGAACACAACACTATTTTGGCAGGGGACCTTAATGCGACCCCATGCCAAGCGCTGGACCGGTCACCGCCAAGAGGGGGCACAGACCAGCGGTGGACTAACCTTGCTCCTATTATCACCAAACTGAGCCTCACTGATGTGGTCCGACACAAGAGACCATCTGAGGCTTTCTTTACCTGGCGATCGCGAGGGCTGTTGTCCCGGATCGACCATATATACTGCACCACCGACTTGCTAGACCGTGTAGACCAGGTGGTCCTGGACCACCCGCCTCGGTCCGACCACTGTCCTCTATCAACAACCGTCCAGTGGGGCCTCCGCGACCGGTCACAGCGTCCACTGTGGAAGCTGAATACGACCTACCTCGCACACGCAAAGCTCCAGTCAACTTACCTGAACATCCTCACTCATGAGGATCCGTCTGCCGATCACCGCCCCATCGAGTCAAAGTGCAAAGCCTGGGACCGTCATAAGACCCGGCTACAGCGCTTTGCCACTAACTACGGCATCCGAAAAACAAAAGCCAACGACCTACGCCGAACCGCCAACACGCTCCGCCTAGATATACTAGAGTCCGAAGTTGCTGCCCTAGCGCCGGGCCCAGAACGAGACGGCCTCACAAACGAAATGCTCGTTATTCGGCAGCGAATTGAGCAGAGGATACAATATGGCATAAAAGGCAGACAAATTAGATCACGAATAAGGTGGAGTGAAAAGGGGGAAAGGTCGACAAGATACTTTTACAGGGTCATGAAAGCCCGAGCCCCAACCACTCATACATCTGAACTTTTAGACGACGCAGGTCAGGTGACTGGCGAGCCTAATCAGATGGGTCAAATTATTCACAGATTTTATTCACAACTATTCGAAAAAGGGACTACATGTGACGACGCACAGACTCAACTACTGGGTCAATGGACTGCCTGCCTCACAACTGCCCAGCAGGATGCGCTAGACAGCCCGATATCACAAGCCGAGATATCCAGAGCTATCTTAACAGCACCGAATAACAAGACGGCAGGTCCCGATGGACTACCATATGAGCATTATAAACAGTTCGAGCCTCAGGTTACACCAGTACTCACCAAACTGGTCAACGCTTGCTGGCAGTCTGGACACTTACCTCGCTCGTGGCTCGCGACCCACATAGTACTCCTGGCCAAGAAAGGCGATCTCCGCTCGCTCAGTAACTGGCGCCCAATCTCACTGTCGAATTGCGTCGCTAAAATCCTAACTCGAGTTCTCACGGCACGCCTGCAGAAAGTAATGCCACACCTGATAGACCGCCAACAAACTGGGTTTACGAAAGGTCGCTCGATCTTTGACAATATTCACACGATCCACCTAGCCATCCAGAGCGGACTAATAGACCCGGCGCGCTTCGCAGGAGCCATATTACTACTAGACCAGCGCAAGGCTTACGACCGCGTGGACTGGCAGTATCTGGATAACTGCATGGGGCATTGTGGCATTGGCCCGAAATTTCGTGGCATCATCAAGACCTTATATACCGGCAGCAATGCACTGGTCCAGTTCAGTGGCATGACATCGCCGGTAGTACATATCAACCAGGGACTACGCCAGGGCGACCCGCTATCACCCCTCCTGTATAATCTGATTGCAGAGCCGCTGCTCTGCCATCTCCGAGATCGCCTGACAGGCATTGCCCTTCCGGGCTACGCCCTTAGGGCCATCGCCTTTGCGGACGACATCGCTCTCGCAGTATCGTCAACAGCTGACGTCGAGACATTTACACACGCAATGAAAATACACAGTGAGGCATCCAACGCCCGCCTTAACGACGATAAGACCGAGATGCTTCGCATTGGGGAACCACGGTTTGAGCTGCCAGTCCAGCCTGCAGCTCCAGGGACCGTGGTCCGCTACTTAGGCATCCATTTCACTGAAAATGGTGTCGCAAGAATGTTTATTGAAGCAGACTTAAAGGCTAAGATTGAGAAGACCCTGGTCACATGGCGAGACCGCAAGATCACGCTCATGGGCCGGGCCCTGCTGGCTAACTCCATTCTCCTGGCGAAGCTCTGGTATGCGGCACACATAGTACCGTACTCACCTTCGTTCCTTCAGTCCATCAACAAATTGGTCCGGGAGTTTGTATGGAACTCCCGTAGATCCAAGGTACCTTTCGACGTAGCGTGCAAGCCGCGTAAGCTTGGTGGACTCGGTATCCTGCCAGTAGCCTGCCAGACGTCGGCTATCCTGATGCAGTTCCTAACCAAAGCCTTTCAAACGCCGACCAGCCCCTGGTGGGCACCTGCCGCCCGTTGGGTGGTGCAACAGGTCCTCACCGCAGCCGGAGCCGATACCTCTTACCTTCTGACCGGGTCACTCCCCCGTGGATCAGCAAACAAACTGCCGGCCTTCTGGCGCAGCTGTATTCAAGCTTGGGTCGACTGTAAGGGCGGCTTACCTTCCACCCTTAAGTCTACAGCGCTTGCTACTCTGTGCGGGGCGCCGCTGGGCCATGCAGCGGTGACGTTACGCTTCGACATCTCGACGGCATTACAAAAAAAGCTAAGGCAAGAGGGTATATATACAATTAGCGACGTGCTCGAAAGAGATAGTAATACAGGCGCCGCTATCACCATCAAGCATGCGCAGGCTCACATCTTGGTCAAGGCACTAAGAGATCGTAGGTTAATCTGGTCACCGGCAGTCACCAGCCAACTGATCAACTACCCAACTCGAGTCGACAAAATGCTGATATGGCACCACGCGCGAGTCGCAGACTCACCTTTGGCAAAATATCGGCCTTGGATGGGCCGCAAGTCGATGAAGCTGCAATCGGCTTCCGAGCCGAACTGGGCGCGTTGGGAAATCCGCAGCCCACCCCAAACGGTCTATCGCTGGAGAAAGGTTGCTAAATCGCATCTTGATTCCAAACACATCTCATTAATCTGGCTGCTGGCTCATGCAGCAGTCCCAACGGCTGTCCAGTTGACACACTGCGTCCCTGGCTTATCGCCGAACTGCCCAGCCTGTCTCACCTCGCGCGAGACTATCCAACATTATTTCTGGAGCTGCGCCCGGACACGCCGGTTCTGGCAGCTCATATCCAAGTTCCTTACTAACCTCCAATCAACACCGAATTGGCGCCCAATCGAGGTGGACCTGCCCTCTGTGGTCACCGGTTTTGACAAATGGTCCAGACAGATACCCAATGCACCGACGCTCCATGGTCTCGCCGTTTGGGAGATTTACCGGGCCCATGCGGAATTAAGTGACGATATTAAACGGACAGGCGATCAAATGTTTATTCGGTGGAAAGAAACATTAACTCTCCGTATATTACACGATCTCACATATGCCTACTCTACATTAAAATCGCCCGAAGTCTTCCGGAGCCGCTGGTTGACGGTGCCCAACCGGTGGTTCCATGTGGAGCCAGGTGGGCCAGACCGGCAGGACCGTCTCATCTTCGCCGGCCTCTCGCCATCTGATCCTCGGTTTTCATACTTCCTCGACTCTCAAGGGCAAATCGGCAGCACCACCGATGAGCCCGCGGCTGCCCTCGCCACCCCCTGACGCCCCCGGTCGCCCCTATTGTACCTCGCTCAAGAAATTGGACTGCAACAATTAACTATTTGTTTAATTTCGAGGTATTAATAAACGCGCGGTAAAGATTCCGCTTATAAAAAAAAATTTGGTGTTTTGTGGAAAGAAAATCTTTCCTCCGCTCCAAAAAAAAAATCTCTCCTCTGCTCGCAACCGGAAAATCCAGCAGTCAATCAGAACGCGTGAATTTTATACTCTTATTGCATTTAATAAACTAAAAGTTTAACCATCGCCTTCAGCATTCGCAATGAGCGCCAACCGACCACCGGCAGACGCGTCAGGAGACGCGTCAACGGCTGCGCCTGAGCCACAGGGTCCATCCTGGGCCACGGTGGCCAGCCGCCACCTACCCGCAAACGCAGGACAACGTGGATCATCGCAGAATGTCCAAAACGCATCAGCCACCGCGCCGACCAAGCCACGTATCGACAGGGGCAAGGCCTTTAGTGCCATTCACCTAGTAAACGCGCCTGAAGCGACAATCACTCGCACAAATGAGACCGCGGTACTGCCGCTACGTATTGTCTCTAACCAGCATGAATATACGAACCTCAGTTACCAGGTGCCGCCAAATACTACTCGCAACGAGTTTATCGAGGCATTCAGCGCCACACCCGTGGTCATTACCAGCTCCAACCATGTACACTTGTTCCCGAAGGACAATCTCGCCGTTGTTCGATTCACCAATGAAGACGACCATGCCACGTTCAAGGCAGCCACTGTATCGATGCGCGGCCAGCCGCTACAGCAATGTGCCTTCCAAACGTACAATCCCCAAATTACGTTCGTGACGCTATACGGCCTGATGGAAGCCGATGCTAAAACAGCCGCTACAATTGTCAACAATGCAATGTTGTCGTACGGTCGCATCCTCGATATTGTCCTGTACAAAAAGGGGACATTCCTCTCAGACGCTGCTCAAGTAGTTATCGAAATGGCCGAAGACAAGACGGTCGATGGCATAATTCATATGGAAGAGTACATTGTCCACGCAGTAGGCAAGAGAGTCAGCAAAGACTGTACCTACTGCAAGAAAGAGGGACACATCAGAGCAGAGTGCCCCAACCGCCCTCAAACGAAACGAGAGAGACAGCAACAAGCTGCTCATTCAAGACAACAATCAGCACCAGACAGCCCCCAGAACGAGGCTCGGGCTAAGCGCAAGAAAGTCGCCAATCAGCCAGTACTGCCAACCATCGCAACCATCCTCTCAATGGGTCAGACACCCAACAATTCGACACCCCGCCCCAAAAACAGCAATACGCTAAACGCGGCAACCCGCCTGCCAACCACCCAGCCGGCCACACCCACTAAGCCACGCATGCAAACGTGCGCCCAAGCCAGTGCCAACAAACAAGTGACTTCCAGCGCTGACACAACAGGTAAGTTCACCGTTACTGTCCACCCCCCCTCACGGCAATAACAGCCACCCCCCCTCTAGTACCCTCTTGCCCTCCCCTGCCAGAAGGTCCTTTTGATTTCTCTTTACCCGCCAATAACAAGCCTCCTACTACAGAGGTCGTCACCCCCCCCCCTTCCACCAAGACACCCGCCCCGGGTCCTCTCACTGTGGACTCCTCCCCCTCCCTGAAAAAACACCAGCTAAGGGTAAAACTACCCAAGTCGAACCTACCTGCGTCAAACCGGTGGTGCAAACCACCAAGGTTGACAAGGCCGGTGACACACAGGTAACTTACGAATCCATGCAGGTTGATGACGACGAATCAGATGATAGTTCGGCTCCCAGTCTCACTGATAGTCTTCTTTAATTATGTTCTAACCTTTTAATTTATTAAAAGAATAGAATGAAATTAAAAATTACTACTTGGAATGTCCAGGGTCTTCGTGACGATGCAAATCGGACGATCTCCGTGGATTACCTAATGGATATCCTACAAACAGACATCGCGATATTGCAAGAAACACACTGGACCAACTTCGATTCCCACTGGGCCCCGAAATGGTCATGTGACTCCGTGTGGACCGAGCATGTCACGATTTTACTAAATCCCAAAAAAAAACCTAGCCTTTGAAGGCACACCTATTATCAGAGAGGGGAACTGGTGCATCTCCGCATACATCACGGCTCCCAATATGCCGGCTAAACTCCTGGTCCATGCGCTATACATGCCACCGGACCGGGAAGAGTCTATTGCTTATTCCACTTATTAAATACCAACTTTAAACTTTACACATTACACTATTTTGGCAGGGGACCTCAATGCGACCCCATGCCAAGCGCTGGACCGGTCACCGCCAAGAGGGGGGACAGACCAGCGGTGGACTCACCTAACACCTATCATTTCAAAGCTCAGCCTCACCGACGTGGTCCGACATAAGCGGCCGTCGGAGGCTGTTTTCACCTGGCATGCGCGCGGTTTACTGTCCCGTATTGACCATATCCTCAGTACGACCGACCTGCTCGACCGGGTAGACCAGGTGGCTCTGGACCACCCGCCTCGCTCCGACCACCGGCCCGTATCTATAACAGTCCAATGGGGCATCCACGATCGACCACAAAGACCATCCTGGAAGCTAAATACAACTTACCTGTCACACGAAAAGCTCCAGTCGACTTACCTGAGCATTCTTGCTCACGAAGACCCGGCTGCTGAATACCGCACTGTTCAATTGAAATGTAAAGCCTGGGACTGGCACAAGATTCGGCTACAGCGCTATGCGACAAACTTTGGTATTCGAAAAACCAAGGCGAACGACCTGAGACGATCCGAGGACACACAGCGCCTGGAGGCGCTGGAGACTGCAGTCGCGACTGTAGAGCCAGGTCCAGAGAGAGATCGACGCACACACGAAATGTTGCTAATAAGGCAGCACATCGAACAGCGCATTCAGTATGGCATTAAAGGCAGACAAATTAGGGCAAGAATAAGGTGGAGCGAGAAAGGGGAAAGGTCAACAAGATACTTTTACAGGGTCATGAAAGCCCGAGCCCCCACCACTCACGCCTCCGAGCTTATAGATGACGCAGGTCAGGTGACTGACGAACCTGATCAAATGGGCCAGATTATTCACACATTTTATTCACGCTTATTCGCAAAAGGAACTATACGTGACGCCGCACAGACTCAGCTGCTGGACCACTGGTCCGCCCGCCTGACCGCCGATCAGCAGAAAGTGCTGGACAATCCGATATTGCCAGCCGAGATCTCGCGAGCCATTGTAACATCTCCTAACAACAAGACAGCAGGTCCTGACGGCCTGCCCTATGAACTGTACAAGCAGTTTGAGCCGCAAATCACACCAGTACTCACCAAACTGGTCAACGACTGCTGGCGAACTGGCCACTTACCTCGGTCATGGCTCGCAACCCACATTGTACTACTCACAAAGAAAGGCGACCTCCGCTCGCTGGGCAACTGGCGCCCGATCTCGCTGTCCAATTGCGATGCTAAAATACTTACCAGAGTCCTCACCGCCTGACTACAGAAAGTAATGCCTCACCTTATCAACCAGCAGCAGACCGGGTTCACGAAAGGGCGCTCGATATTCGATAATATCCATACCGTCCACCTCGCTATACAATGTGGTCTCATAGACCCGTCTCGATTTGCCGGCGCCCTGCTTCTGCTGGACCAGCGCAAGGCTTACGACCGTGTAGACTGGCAGTACCTCGATAGCTGCATGACCCACTGTGGCATTGGCCCCAAGTTTCGCAAGATAATTCAAACTCTATACACAGGCAGCAGTGCACTCGTACAATTCAGCGGCATGACGTCGCTGACAGTGTGCATTAAGCAGGGTCTACGCCAAGGTGACCCACTCTCACCTTTGCTGTATAATCTAATTGCGGAGCCGCTGCTCTGCTACCTGCGGGACCGTCTGACAGGCATCGCCCTCCCTGGCTATCCGCTCCGCGCCATCGCATTTGCAGATGACATTGCCTTGGCTGTGTCGTCGGCAGCCAACGTCGAAATCTTCAAAGGCGCTATGAAGCTACATGGCGAGGCATCCAACGCCCGCCTTAACGACGACAAAACCGAGATGTTACGCATTGGTGAACCACAGTTTGAGCTGCCGGTCCAGCCCGCAGCCCCAGGGACCGTGGTCCGCTATCTGGGCATACACTTTACAGAAAGAGGCATCGCAAGAAACTTTATTGAAGGCGAATTAAAAGCTAAAATCGAGAAGACCCTGGTCACATGGCGAGACCGCAAGATCACGCTAATGGGCCGGGCCCTCCTCGCGAACTCTGTCTTGCTGGCTAAACTGTGGTACACCGCGCACATCGTCCCGTACACACCTACCTTTATACAGTCTGTTTGCAAGTTAGTTCAAAAGTTTGTGTGGAACTCTCGCCGCTCCAAAGTCCCGTTCGACACTGCCTGCAAGCCGCGTAAGCTCGGCGGACTCGGTATTCTACCGGTAGCCAACCAGACGTCGGCCATCCTGCTGCAGTTCCTCACAAAAGCCTTCCAGACACCACCCAGCCCGTGGTGGGCACCTGTCGCCCACTGGGTGCTACAACAGGTCCTTACTGCTGTCAAAATCGATACCTCGCTCCTACTACTCGGGACGGTCCCACGGGGGTCAATCAGCAAGCTGCCAGCTTTCTGGCGCTCCTGCGTCCAAGCCTGGCTCGACTGTAAGGGCGGCTTACCTTCCACCCTACAGTCGGCAGCCCTCTCGACCCTGTGCGGAGCACTGCTTGCTCACCCAGCAGTGACGCTTCGACTCGACATTTCGACCATGCTACAAAAAAGACTACGACAAGAAGGCATATTCACAATTAGTGATGTGCTAGAAAGAGATGCCAGTACGGGCGCTGCTATTACCAGAAAGCACGCACAAGCGCACATCATAGTCAAGGCGCTAAAAGATCACAGGTTAATCTGGTCACCGGCAATCACAGGACAATTAACAAATTTCCCAGCTCGAGCTGACAAGGCACTCATTTGGCATCACGCACGCATAGCCGACTCCCCTTTGGCAAAGTATCGCCCATGGATGGGCCGCAAGTCGATGAAGCTGCAGTCAGCTTCCGAGCCGAACTGGGCTCGCTGGGAAATCCGCAGCCCACCTCAAACTGTCCATCCCTGGAAAAAGATTGCAATGACTCACCTTGACTCCAAGCATCTTTCGTTAATCTGGCTCTTAGCCCATGCCGCAGTCCCCACAGCGGTACAGTTAACACACTACGTCCCGGGACTAACGCTGAACTGTCCCGCGTGCCTTACCTCGCGGGAAACTATTCAGCATTATTTCTGGAGCTGTGCGCGGACACGCCATTTCTGGCAACTCAAATCTCGTTTTCTTACCAATATTCAGTCACCGGCGCATCAGAGACCACTCGAAGTGGACTTACCGTCAGTGGTCACAGGTTTCGGCAAATGGTCTTGTCACATCCCCAATGCACCAGCTCTCCACGGTCTGGCAGTTTGGGAAATATACAGAGCCCATGCGTAGCTTTCAGATGACATAAAACGTACAGGCGACCAAATGTTTATTCATTGGAAAGAAACATTAACACTACATATTCTACATGACCTTACCTATTCTTATTCAACACGCAAATCTCCAGAAATCTTCCAGAGCCGCTGGTTGACGGTGCTCAACCGGTGGTTCCACTTGGAGCCAGGTGGGTCAGACCAGCAGGACCATCTTGTCTTCGCCGGCCTCTCGCTATCTAATCCTCAGTTATCGTACTTTTTGGACTTACAAGGGCAAATCGGCAGCACCACTGATTAGCCCGCGGCTGCCCTCGCCACCCCCTGACGCCCCCCGGTCGCCCTATTGTATCTCACACAGAAGTTAGGCTGCAACAATTATTCTACTAGTCTAATTTGAGATATTAATAAATGCGTGGTAAATATTCCACCAATAAAAAAAATGGTGTATTGTTATAATTTGAACGGATGAACTTTAGAATAGATGGCTGCACGTTAACGTGATCTGATTTTAAAACTTATGGGAAATAAAAATGACTTTTTACCGCAAATTCTTCTAGCACGTATGATACTTTATCTTGGAATATACTCTCTAGTTTTTATTAATTGTTAATAAAAACTATAAAACACTTAATTGCACCAATGTTTTACTTAAAATAAAGGTGCTATCCTGTAAAGTGATGCATAAACATCAGAGTCTGTTCCTATTCTGCTGCACTAATAAAGATAAACTTTGAAAAGTTTCCTTTAAGTGTCTTTACAAGGCAGCAGTTACGATTAAACTAAGAAATCTAAAAATGCGTATTATGTCAATTAGTTTTACTTTACTGTCTTATATGTTTATATTGTTGTATTGTAAAATATGTGGTTTGGTTAGCGGCAAGGGGTCAGAGAGGGTTTTATAAAATGATGCACCCATAATATCTAAAAAGTGTCACGTGAACATGCAGCTACCTATTCTAAAGGAGATCCAACACAGGTACTCTCTGAATAAAAGAGCAGCCACCCCCGCTAAGAACAAACAAACAGTTTCCCTTAGCTTTATTCTTTTACTTGAATACATTACATAACACCACTGGTATGATATGTGACTGCCTATTGGTGTGAACAAAAACTTGATAAGAAATGTGGAAATATAATACACAATCAACAAGAAAAAGCTTTACAAAGTTATAGGCAATGCATCTGATTGTTACCCACATGTTTTTAACAAAGGTCATTTAATGTTGGATTAGATGATATTAATTTATTAAATTTATTATTTTTAAAATAGCAGGAAAAAGTGTATCAATGCACAGGTGATTTTCTAATGCCCATAACTTTGTATTTAGTAAAGCTAAGCACATGATTCTATTTGCAACATCTACCAGAACAATGGAGCTTTCAAATAAAAAATACCTTCTTGTTTCAAACTTGTCAACTGGCCGAGATATTGCTCTTTGAAGTCAAAAGTTAAAAACATTGATACACTTTTTCTGGCCACTTTATCTGATATATTCTATGTGAATGTCAACATAGTCAAGGCATACATGCTATCAAACAAATGCTGGGCAAGACTTATCCAGAATGATATTGTAAAACAAGAGGACCCAAAATGATCAGTGTCATACACAGACCCATTATTCAATTGGGCAAAAATTAAAGCATTCTCACCATAATCCAAACATTGCCTCAATCTTCCAGACAAATTTGGTCTTGTCATGCCATGGCAGAGGAACAATTTTCTCATCTTTCTCTTTTCCCTCCTTTCATACCACCTCTTTACTTTAGGCCATCCACTCTTATTTGATGTCTTATTCTACCAACACAATAAAGTTTTCTACATCAGGCTACACATATCTTAGCATACACAGATGGACCATATAGACCACTGGATGACACTTACACTACCCCTATGTTATCTTTTGGCAGAGTTATACACTAAAGCTCAAAAGGTCTACCTGCTAACAGGCTCACAATATCTGGCTAAAATCAGGAAGAGCTTTCTTGTCTATGCTGACAGAAATACTGACCATTGCAGCAATGATGGCCCTAGGGCCATCAGAAACCCAACTTGCCATAAACTCAGACTTTGATGTTGCCCTAGTCATAGCTAAAGCACTACTTGATAAGACTGATATCAAACATGGAAATGTAAATTCAAACATGGCCTTTGCACTAATCATGATGAACCCATTGTTTTAGGCCTGCACAGCACAAACAATGCTAGGATGGGTCAAGGAACATGCTGGATCAGCTGAAAATAAGGTCATTGATAAACTAGCTTAGGTTGCACATTGACAAGACAGGCTATGGAGACTATGATGTGGCAATTTCCCAGGCAAATGCTAATACTGTTTGTGCATAGACAATGAACTAGCACCACACAAAACTGGGCACTTCTGCTGCCTACAATCAGAAAAGTTTCAGACTGTCAGGTTAGCAGCACACTTCTGAAAAATGCAATGAAGGGCAGCATGGCAGTCAGCAATAACTACCTGGCACTCACCTTTGACCCTCAACTCCTCTCAGAGCCTGCCGACTCTAATTGGACAAGGATATCTACTCAAAAGTTAGCAAAATTTTTGTAGCTACAATTTCCATGGCTAGACAAGATAAATATTAATGGACTCAGAAACATGCCACAACAGCCATGAATGCAGCAGACCACAATAGACAGGCTTTCACCATTAAATAGATACCCAGCTTGCTCCCAGTAATGCACACTCAGTGCAACTGGTACAGCAAAGCTTACAAGTAACTGGAAATGTGTCTCTGCCCACAAAAAAGTGGAAAGGAAAAAACACAAGGTCATATGTTTACATGCATAGCCAATTCAGCAATCACCCAACCAACTTGAGAGAATCAGTCTACTCAGTAAAAACAGTTTCAGCCTAGTTTGTACAGAACTATGCTCTAAAGCTTGAATCATCTCTGCTGGTATATTACAAATGACTACTGACAGCATCTGAAGCACATAACAGAGACAAACAAACATCAAGGTGCAGCATGGCACAAAGCAAAGCAGATAGCTGCTCTCATGACTTCTTCTCACTCATCTGCCACTAGATAATTGTGTTCATAGAGTTTGCTTATGATTTCTGGAAGGGATGCATTAGATTACAGGTCTCATGCAAAGACACATCACAAACTAAATTGAGGTGTTAATGCCAGATAATGAAACAACCACAGATGATGGTGTACAGTTGAGACACACACACTGCAGCTATCTCCCCCATACCAGAGATATGAGGAGCACAGGCATATTTGTTTAAGGAAGCAGTGCTGGCTTTTCTGTTAAATAAAAAATGTCTCTCCAACATAAGATGTCCCCAAATTATGCCTTGGATGAAAGTTAGCCGACACAAGGGATGGTGTTGCTGTTTAGTAAGGCTATTGCATAATATAAATAAGGTGGGGTTCACCTCAATAAAAATGTGTAAATCCTCATGGTCCTTGATTTGTCCCAATGGAGGATTTTTCTATTACATGAATTAACATCCAATGTGTTGGCTGATGAGCCAACGATGCCCGAATCACAGAATCAAAATCTGTTAATCACAAGGAGCCCTTATCAGATGTGAGCATGATCAAGTGAATAGAAGGTTTCAAGGGTTACACTTTGGAATAGATTTTAACATCTATTGATATAGATCGCATCAGCCAAAACAATATAATAAATAGTATTGCAATGGAGCTGCCAAATAAAAATGATTTGTCTTAAAATAATCAAAATGCAGCGATGTTATATTTCAATGTCAATAAAAAACATTGATTCACTTTTTTCTGCCACACTCTGTGGTAAAATCTAAATTACTTTAAGAGTGGGAAGCCTCAATGCTGGCTAAATAATTTATTCCTACAAATATTAGCATAATTTAAATCCAGTGAAACCCAATCATCAGTCTCAGGTAGCATCCAACTATTTTTATTTATTGTTGCAAGGTTGTTACAATAGATAGAGTTTCATAAATATTTTTTGTTTTATATTTTTGTACAATGAGACTCTAACATTTAAAAAAAATTCAAAATTTTTTTATAAAGATTCGAGGTTTACCTTTAGTAAAGGTGGCCCCCACTTCACGTGATTGGTTTAACCAACTTATGGTAATAAAAAAACGTGATTATATTTTGTAATTTTCTCAGCACCTAGACCGTTTTTCTTCTTATCTTTTAAAATGATTCCTACTTTTTTTAAACTTTTTAATATACTTAACGACGAAGAAACATGCATCAACTTTTTAGTTAAAAAAGGTCTTCTCCATGACCATCCAATGTGTCCAAACTGTCATGGACCTACTCGCAGGGAGGCTAAACTTTACAGATGCAGAAACAAAAAATGCAGAAAGACAACAAGTATTTTAAACAATTCATTTTTTTCCAAAGGGCGACTTCCTGTGAACCAGGCACTTTTAATAGGATACCTTTGGCTTGCTCAAGCAAACTGGACGGCTATATGCAACCTTACTGGGCACAGTACAGCTACTGTAACAGATTACATCAAACACTATCGCGATTTGGTTGGAAAACATCTCAAGTGCAGTCAAGAGATGATTGGGGGCAAAGATGTAATTGTTGAAGTTGATGAATCAAAGTTTGGTAAGCGTAAGTACAACCGTGGGCATACAGTGGAAGGTGTTTGGGTAGTTGGTGGTGTTGAACGAACACCAGAAAGACGTGCATTTATGGAGGTAGTGGAAGAACGATCAGGATCTACCCTCTTTGAGGTTCTTGGTAGAAATATTCAAAAAGGTTCCACTGTACATACAGACCTCTGGCGAGGCTACATTGGAATTCAGGATATTCTAGACGTTAAGCATGCCACAGTCAACCACACAAACTATTTCGTTGACCCTGATACAGGAGTTCACACAAATAGCATTGAAGGGACGTGGAATGGAATTAAACTACATACCCCCTCAAGATCTAGGACAAAGGAAGATATGCCAGGAAAGCTTACTGAGTTTCTATGGCGTCGACAAAATGCAGATACTCTCTGGGAGTCTTTCCTTGAGTGTCTATATCAAACAGCCCAGCAAACGTAAAAATACTTTTATTATACATTTTTTAACGATTTATTAATAAAAAATAAAAAAAATAAAAAATCGTTAAATTTAGCGGCATGCCACTTGGTTGGAGCCAGGGGGTCAGAAGGGTTTTATATTTTTTAACACCCATAAATTACGGAAACAATCACGTGAAGTGCGGGCCACCTTTACTAAAGGTGATCCAAGATTCGATCTTTAGTGTTTATAATTTTTTGGTATAGTTTTTTATACAATAAGAAATTAATATTTAAACATTTATAAAACAATTTGAAAAACCTATTATATGAATTTTAAAAATACAAAGTAAAAAACTAAAAAGTGTTTTTACATTTTATAAACACCATAGTATTAATTTTTTATTGTTTTATTTAAAAATTTCTTTTAAATAACAAAATTAAACAAAGAAATGTATTAACAATTTAAAAAGATTTTAGCATAAATATTAAGTTTTTGTTAATTTTGAAATATATTTTAAAAGAATATAAAAAAAAATAAAAAATAATAGTAGTTTATTAAATATATCTGCTTTATACAATAAAAATTGCAATTTTACTATTTGTTTTTGTAATTATTTTTTTTTAAAAATAGAAGAAAATTTGAAACTATTTTGTTTATATGCTTATTTTTGGTTTAATATAAATACTATGTAAATATTTCATAAATTTAAATTGTTTAAATAATATTTTTACAACATCCTTGATATAATATAATTTTTAACAAACTATTTTTTTATGGATATACCAATTATAATTGGATGGGATGCAAATGTCTGTGATACAATAAATTTGTATCTTCGTTTTTGTCCAAATTTGGAACTAATAGAAATAGGTTTTGGAACAGAACACAACTGTTATATTTCTGAACTATATTTGAAAATTGATAAATCTAGCAATTTTCGTAACCACATGATGACTCAACTGAATAAATGTAAAGAAACAATTCCTAGTGAAGAGTATAAAAAAATGTTTATATTAAATGATGACATGGCAATAACGGGAGGGTATATTTATTTATATTTTAACGACAAATTTATGATATATGATAAGTTTTATTTTGGTGAAAAATTATGTGTTAACTTTGAAAACAATTTAGACCCCCTTAAAAATTTTGTTACTATTGATTATGTAGAAATGACTGAATTTAATATTTCAACATCAAAATGTAAAAAAAATATTACATTTACATCAGAAAATGTGGTATATAACTGGGAAATAATTAATATTTCAAAAAGCAGCAGAGTTTCTTATGTAGTGGACAAATAACATTTATTGTTTTGAAAGTATTTTGCAAATTTTGGTAATGTTTCTAATACTTTTAATAAAAAAAATCTTTTATTTTTTTTTTGCTATTTCAATAATAAAAATATAAACTACTTAATTAGTCCATTTGTAGTTTTTACCACTACTTTGTTAAATTATTTGAGTTTAAAAAAAAATTATATACAGTAGCAGTAATATTTGTATCAATGTTTTTTCTTTTTGGCTTTGGCAAACAATATCTTAGCAAGTGGCAAAAATTAAAACAAAAAGAAATTATTGTTTAAAAACTATTTTTTGTAGTACATGCTACAAGTAAAACCACGTGAGTAGAATTAGTATCTAAAAATTTATGGGCACATAAAAACCCCAATGTTATGTAATATACAGTGGCAGGGAAAAGTGTATCAATGTTTTTGACTTTTGACTTTGAGAAGTAATATCTCTGCAAGTAGACAAGTTAATGAGAGGTGGCTAATTTTATTTGAAAGCCCTATTGTGTGAGTACAATTTGCAAATAGTATCACGTGATTATCTTTGCTAAGTACAAAGTTATCGGCATTTGAAAATGATCTAAACATTGATACACTTTTTCCTGCTGTTTCAAAAATAATAAATTAAATAAATTAAAATTATTTAATACTACATTTAATGTCCTTTGTTAAAACTAATTTGTGACTATCAATCAGACCCATTGCTTGTCACTATTTGACATTTCTTCTTTGTGATTGTGTATTATGTTTCTACATTTCTTACCCAGTGTTTGTTCATGTCAATAGGCAGTCACATATCATAGCACTACCAGAATTTTTTGACCATAACTCACATGTCATTAGTAATTTTCAATTCTAGAGACTGTGTAGGCTACCTTTCAATCTTAAATAGATGCTCAGTTTGTCATTCCAGAAGTAATTTTGTGCTATGCTTGATGTTACAATTCTGAAAATCAACATTTAAATTATTGTGACAAGCATTCGACTCGTCAGGTGCATCAGGAGGTGGCGTCGGGTAGGCTCGTGGGACGCCTGAGCGGGGTATGGGCTGTGGCGGTGTCGACCGCACTGCTTGTCGATACTATGCGCGAGGCTGAGTCGCCGAAAGCGGTAGGTATGAGTGGCGCAGGTGGGTGCGAAGGAGCCAACATGAAAACATTGGGTTTTGACAGGCCGAGAGAGGGCGACGGTGGATATAAGGAAGGGAACGCCTGTGTCAAAGTGGGAAACGGGAGTGAAAATTGTGATATCGTGCGCGTGTCTAAACCTATATCATCAACAGTGCCTGAACTTCCCGTCACTCGTTAGTTTAGGGCATCTACAACAGCAGTTAGTGGTTGCGTTAGTGTCGCTCTCGATAGAGCCGCACGTGGAGGGAGTCTAATAGTACTCTCTAGGAGTGTGTTAGGAGTTTCTGGAGCTTACCAGCTTCTCATTGCTTACGGGGTTTTAACGGTCCGAGACGTGGTGTGGATACCTTTCCCCTAAATATATTACATAAAACCAAAAACATCAGAAAACTATAAAAACCCCAAAAACAGTTAGAATGTCGATGCAGCGCGGAGCTCTCGAAGTCAGACCAGAAGACGCGGCTCCAGTGGTGGAGCAGCAGAAAGCTGAGGTCAAGGGCACCGCACTGGGTGAGAAGGTAGCGAGTGAACGGGTGGCCCCGGCCGCCGAGAAAATGGAGGAGAGGCAGGCAGCCAGGGACGCGTGGATGGACAACTTGGAGAGGAGACTCAACGACGTCTGCTCCTTGTTGGAGAATCTGGTGATCGATCGAGGGGCCGGTGGGAGTTACTACGGGGGCGAAGAGGGTACGCCATCGCCGATGACTGGAGGGACGCGCTTCAAGTATCAGGAGCCGCCGCTGTTCAGCACACCTAGTGGGGTGGTGCGGGGACAGGCGTCATCCGCTGGCATAGCGAGGGCCGTGCCTGGAAGAGAACGCAGGGTCTCCCCGGAAAATCACCAACCAACAATTGTAATTTTATAATCAGTTAATTAAAAATTAAGATTACATTAGGAATTGTTCATCTGGTGATGCTGGTTGTGTGTGTTTTTGTTTTATTTAATTTAATCATTTCTCTCAACAGTGACACGGCTCTAAAGTTTATCATTTTTATCTTTAAACATGTCTGTTTTTCGATCATGACACTATTTTGATTTCACAGCATCATTTTTCCAGCTGTAAATTAGTATATTTATACCAAACAGACTGATATTAGTATGTTTTAATTTTAAACAAAATTACAGGTGACTAGACTGCATTCTTTATTGACATTTGTTTAGTTAAAATGCTCACACATATTAATTGAAAAAAGACTAATGTTTCTTTATTCTTAGATTAAAACAACAATTCTTTGCATAGAAGACATTGTATTTTATAATAAGATCTACACACGTGAAAAACTACTTTTCAAGCAATTTGGCAACATTTGCTTGTGTTTTCATTTTCCCAGCAATTTAAATATGATTGCAAGTTAGCCCACCCCACACAACAATCTTTGGTTGGTAGCCTAGTTTTGCAACAAAGTTCTTAGAAAACAATCAGATATCAAGATAATACACTGTGACTATACTTAGGTTAAATTTGGTAATGATTTTTCTGGTGCTACCACCACTATAGTATTGCTAAAAGATACATTTCTTATTTTTATGTCAGGTATGTGATTATATAAATGTGTTAAAGTGCAATAAATGAGTAATGTTACATGCAAAGTATGTAAGGTTGTTAAATAAAAAAATGTTAATTAGACTTATGCTTGATTATTAAATTAAAGAAACAATTCTTATTTTTTACTAGAGTGGTGGGAAAAAGTGTATCAATGTTTACATCATTTTTAAATGCCCATAACTTTCTAGATAGTTAGTCTAAGCACGTGATACTATTTTCAAATTGTACTATCACAATAGGGCTTTCAAATAAAATTAGCCACATCTTATTAACTTAACTACATGCTGAGATATTACTCCTCAAAATCAAAAGTCAAAAACATTGATACACTTTTCCCTGCCACTGTATTTGAGTAAAAAAGTTAAGCAAAAAAATTGTTTCTTTGTTATTGAAAGAAGAGGCTGTTTTTTTATTATGAGCTTACAGGGCTGGCAAAAAGTTCGAGGAATTTTACTTTTTGCATAACACATTTTAATTTTTTTTATTTATTAAACAACTCTAGATTTTTAACAATTTTTTGGTATAACTTACTTACACGGCATTTTACTTGTTTTTTAAAAATATTTTTTTAATAAATATAAAAATGCAAAAACAAAATTAATAAAATATTTAAATTTAATAACTTCACTTTATTTCGAGGTGCAACAAAGAATTTTTTAAGATTTTGAATATTTTAACACGAGATACAACATGTAACACACTTTATATAAATGCATTTTGTTTGACATTTGCAAGTACAGTAACCAAATTATTTTATATTAAGTTTTTACAAAATTTGAGCATTTACTCTATATAAACTGACATTTTTTCTAATATACAGGCCTCTCAGTATGTCGCCGGAATTTTTCCAAAAAATATATTAATTTAATAATAGTTACCACCCTTTTGAAGTACC